>JAQZBX010003545.1:0-64743 GCA_029593785.1 Cabassous unicinctus | reverse complement strand
CAGGGTTCTCTTGGGAAACAGAATCAACAGGAGGTATCTGTCAATAATATGAGATTTTAGGGAAGCGGGTGTGGCTCAGTGGATAGAGCCCCCGTTTACCATATGAGAGGCCCTGGGTTCGCTTCCCTGCGCCTCCTTGTGAGGGCAGGCCGGCTCGCGCGGTGCCGTGGGCTGATGCAGCAAGACCTCACAGCAAGGGGAAGATAAGCAGACACAGAGAAGACACGCAGCGAATGGACACAGCAGCACAATCAGCAAGGGGGGGATAAATAAAAAAATATGAGATTTTAAAAGAGTCTCTCACATGACCGTGGGGATGCACAAGTCCAGGTTCCGCAGGCAGGCTGCACACCAGGGGCTCCGATGAAAGTCCTATGAAAGGTCCTTGATGAGTTTCTGGGAGAAGTTGCCTGTCCAAAGACGAGCTGG
Source organism: Cabassous unicinctus (assembly GCA_029593785.1). Classification (NCBI taxonomy): domain Eukaryota; kingdom Metazoa; phylum Chordata; class Mammalia; order Cingulata; family Chlamyphoridae; genus Cabassous; species Cabassous unicinctus. Next base: position 64,314 of record JAQZBX010003545.1, on the reverse strand, counting down.
GAAATTCTCTCTGAATGTTGAAATCACTTCCCCTTTTAAGGTATTCAACTGATTGGATAAAAGTGTCACCCATTGATGATGTAATCTCCCTGATTGATGCAGATGTAATCAGCCATCCATGCATTAAACTCACTGGTGATTGAAGTCCATAAATGCTCTTGTATTACAATTGGCCCAGTGCTTGCTGGACCAAACACCTGGACACAATTACCTGGTCGAGTTGACACATTAGCCTAACCAACACACCAACAAATGGGTAACTCAGTCCTACAAACACAAGGAACAATTCTGCTAAAAATTTGAATGAGCTTGGAAGAGCTATCTTCACCAGATCCTCTAGATAAGTGCCAGATGACACCTTCATATCAGTTTGGGAAGACATTAAGCAGAGAAACCAGTTAAGTCATGCTGGACTTCTGACCTGTGGAAACCTTGAGTTAATAAATGTATTTTGTTTTAAGCTATTGTCTGTGGTCATTTGTTATATAACAATAGAAAATAAAATGACAGGTGATTGGAGAATGAAGTAATCATGGGTAACTAATCTAAAGAATTAATGTTCTGGTATGTCTTAGAAATTGTTTTACAGCAAGAGCTCTCAAAAATCCCCACCAAAAGGTCTTGAAGATTCTGCTTCCCTCTTGTAAACTTGCTACAGTCCAAAGGTCATCCATTATTACAAGACACAACTACAGAGTTCTTTCTTATTGCAAGTTATCTATCCCCTTGTAGTTCCCAGCCCTGGATTCTAGCTCTAGCTCTAGCTAGAGGATAGCAGACAGAAAAAAATACTCAAAGGAGCTACAGGTAGAGGCAGCCTCTTCTAGCAAGAAATGTATTTAACTCTATCTGTAAAGAATGACGGGGGTGATTATGGGGACTAACGGGTTCTATACTGCTTTTGTGCAAGTCACTTTTCCTAAAAGAAGCCATTTGGTCCCCACAAGATAAGGATGTGTGTTTTACTTATGAGGAAACCAGCTGCGAGAGCTTAAGTAAGCTGCCCAACATCATACAGCTGTTAAGTGGTAGAAGGATGTACAAAGCTCATTTGAATTGCCATTTACTTGTCCTTATAGAAATGTTAGAGTTTTCTGGTTGAGTAGTCTTGAGGGAATAAGATAAAGTGATCCATTTAAACATTGATCGGAACTCTTATATAGAGGGATCAATGTTTAAAAGGGTTTTGTTATTTTTGCATTAGTATTTTCATGCAGTTAAATTTTTTATTGTTATCTGTGGAGGTTATGTGTATTTCAGGAAAGATTAACTCATATTCTTTAGGTCCACTGGACAAAAGAACATTTCATTTCCCAGTCATAGGAGGTCAGCAATTCCAAAATAGACATCTGGGAGCTATTTAATAAATTGAATTTTTCAAGATAGTAATGCATTCAATTTTATAAGTAGTGCTAATCCCCTAATTACTCTCTAAATTTCAGTAGCATCAGGAGTGCAAACCTGACTAAGTTTGTTTTTTTTATATATATATTTTAGGGCCATACTTTTGAAAGATTCATCATTCTACTTGATTACTCTTACTATTTCCCCTTTTATCTATCTTAAATGGTGTACCACTCTTCCCATGTCAGGTCCTTCAAGCCTGTCATCGTTGGTATCTGTCTACTTGTATGGTTTTTAATTCCATGGGTGTAATGGGTTTTGCCATTTTTAACCATATTAAGTTGTTATTTACCTGAGGATTGGATATTTTGAAAACTAAAAATAACTCCTTTTATGGAGCAATTTAATCAGGTCCTCGATGAATTTAAGCAGATAAAAAATACTTAAGTGCTTTGAACACTTTTTGTATAAAATAAACATGACACCTGTTAATTTATGTGGTTACAGTAGAACAAATGAAAAGGAATTACCACTTTTATTGTGGATTCTTTACTACAGAATCCTCTTCCTCTTTTTAAATAAGATTTATGTTTATTCATGGCTTCTAAGTATGGTTAAGTCTAGAATATACATATATGTTGTACCTTTAGAATGAAACTTTATTACCTGGTTCAACATATATTCCTTTGTAGATGTTTCTATTCTCTATTCCCCTGTCTACCCCAGGGATGGAAAACAGGTTTTATTGTGCATGCATCTCCAGTTAGTTGATTAGTAGTGGCTCTCTGAATGCAGATCTAAAAGAATTCTGAGCTCAAGGCCCTGTTCTAAATTGAAGAATCCCAAGATTGACGATCAAAAGTATCATGGGCACATAGAAAAGCGTTAGTGTATATACTGTGTACCCATGATCTCATCTTTTTTGTCTCACATCTAGGAAGGAGGAAGTTCCGTGCTGATTTTGTGAAAAACCCTGGCTAATTTCATAGTTTTTATGTGTCCTAAGCTGAGATAGTGCAGTTCCTACCGCATTAAAATCTTCATATTAACAGTCATTCCTCTCAGTACTTTAAATATACTAGTACATTTAATTCTAACCGTACCCTCTAAGACAGGTACCATTGTTATTTCATTTTATAGATAAGGAAACTAAATAAGAAGTTAAGTAAGTTGCTGAAAATCACACTGCTAGCAAGTTATGGAGCTGAGTTCTGAACCCAGAAAGTCTTAGTATTGCACCCTCAATCATTCCGCTAATCTCCAAGCATTCAGTTTTTCAATATAACACTCAAAATCTTACTCAAAACATAAAGCAGGCCACTTTGGTATCAAATGGAGTTTTGGTGAAAGCATCATTTAAATGTATGTTGTTAGCTCATTTCAAAACAATAGCAAACATTTCATAGAATATTTCATTTCACTATAACCACAGGGTTCAATCTCATAGTTTCCCTCTGCCTATTAATGTCAGTGTTATACTATTGTTAGACTTGAAGAATTAACTTCATACCTTGTCACTATAGTTTTACTCCTTCCCCCAACCCCAGTGTCTTTCTCATGAGTATGGCTATTACTTTGCTTTGATTTATAGTATACATTCTTATGATGAAGATCAAATACTGCTTATTAAGCGTCTCTCGTTCTTGACATCTTCCTAAACTAAGCAGGAGAAACTGGTACAGTTCTTGTCTTTTCAAACTATGGATGCTCTGGTTTATTTAATTTTCACTTGAAATATTATTGAGAACTATTCAAAATTTATTAAAGTATGATAAAATTTTCTTAATATGAGAACTCTGTGCAAAGAGAATGGCAGCTATGGGTTCTATGGGATAGGGGTTTGCGGTATCATGCCTACCACTGTTTGACATTTTAACTATGCCTTCAGCCCTGTACCCCAAAAAATGCTACTAAGGCTGTATCATAATCCAGGTTGCATTGATGAATCTTCCTGGCTTCTAATTTCAGTGAACCTGAGGCTGGATTTATTCCTATGATGCAGTGACTATTAGCTGAAGATGATTGAGTGGGGTCTGTCTTAGTCTCAGTTCCAAATTCTATAGACTATAATTTATGTAGACCTAGACTTCCCGAGAATAAGTCTATCCAGACATGAAGTTAGTAATATAATTCATCCCTATATTCCTTCTTTCTCTACCCTATCACTGAAGGAATGGGGTAAGTTTCTAGGCTTTTGGGCCTTTGTGGAATTATGTCAGATTTTGTGGGTTGTGGTTTTTAGATACCAGTATTTGGGAGGTAAATGTGAGCAATAATGTCCAAGGTATGAAATCCTTATAGGACATGTTGGAATGGGGACAGAATGTGGCAAAACCAAATATATTATTGAAGAATGCTTAGAAAAGTTAAAAAGAAATCTGTTATTGCTAAGGGAAAAATAATTCATTTGCATAAATATCAATTTTATTTGTTAGATGATGGTCATTTCCATCACAATTTTAATCCCTGTGTTTCTATGACACACTGATGTAAATATAGAAATGTAAATGTAGAAATAAATAAAGTTCATCTATTTGAAAATTGATACATGTGAATGGTGAACACCAGAAGAATCTGTATCTGCATCTTCTAGAAGAGTGCTTTGTAGATGTTCTTGGATGTTGTTGTGAAAATATGTTCCTTGGAGGACTGGAAAGCTTCCTTTTGGAAGGTGTTGATTAACTACTACTAACTCCACTAAGGATGGTAATAAAGTCAACAATAATTTATTGAGTAGATCTGTGCCAAGGACTTTGCAGCAGTCATATCATCCAACCCACCAAGAAATATATGAGGTAGATACTATTATTTTCTCTCTTTGACAGGTGAAGAAACTAACACACAGATGCATCAAGTAACCTGACCAGAATCAAATAGTTGTAATGTTAGAGGCAAGCTTCAGACCCAGATACTGTGATTCAAAAGTCCAAACTCTAAGCCAGTATTCTATATTCTTCCTTCACCCCCATAGTTTATTTCTCTGCCCCCAAAACAATGTTCAAGCAGAAGTAAATAAAGATCCTGGGATGAGGAATATGTCACAAAAAGGAACAACAAAATAGGGTAGATCAGAGATACACGATGGAGAAGAGTGGTTAGATATCTGGAAAATATCAAGACTAAAGTGTATAAGAAAAGAGTGAAATGGAAAGGGGCCACCGTTTCTGATGAGGGGCCACTTGAAGATAAGACATTAGGTAAAAGAATAAGATAGGTAAAAGCATACAGCATATGCATAAAATATAAGAAATTATGAAGTCACTAAAGTAAAAATAATTGTCAAAGTGAAAGGTGGTCTTATTCTTTGGCCATTGGTAAAAAATTAAAAAACTCTGGATCGGCAGGACCTACATGCAAACCATAAAGAACAATTAAAAATTAAATTATGAGAAGATTCTGGGAAGATAGTGGAGTTCCAGGATAGATAGTTCCAGGACTCGGTCCTTCCAACAGAACACCTACTAAACATGCAGGAACTATTTGAAACAAGTAGTTTGAAACTGCAGAGGCCATAAGAACACTGTACACCATTCAAGGAGGAGTAGGAGGAAGAGGCTGATAAATTATGTAAGGAACAATAAATTGCTCTCTCCATGTGGCAGCTACCAGTGCACGTCCCTGACTCTCATGGCAGATCACTGTGGAATCCAGCCCCTGGCTAGATTGCCTGTGATAAAAATCCTTTTCCCCAAGAACAGAGGTGGGCACGGCTGATCACTGATCATGGCTTTTGATTAGTGACTTTAGATTGCTGAGGGTGCAGCTTTGAGGGTGGCCATTGTTTCAGCCTGCCCTGGACAAAGGCAGTGGTGGCCATTCTTTTAGGTCAGGGGGCCATGGAGGAAGACACTTAAAGATGCAGCACTTCCTCAGGGCAGTGGGGCACAGGTAGTGGAAAGGCTGCATTTATTGGGAAGGCCAGGAAAGCTCAGGTTTGGGAAGCCATCAATGAAGCTTTTGGTACCCATCTTGATCCTCTCCCGAGGGCACTTTGGAGACGGTCTATGTCCCTCTGTGGGTCCTTGCCCCTGCTTTGGCTGGGAAAGGTTGACTTGGAAAAGTCCTCTCCAGGTTAACACTCATCCCAGAATTTGCTCTCCAAGCAAAAGAAGCTTGAGACAATGAAAGAAATGTCGGAAACTATAGCGATGGACAATCTGGAAAGCTTGTCAGTTTTAAAACCCAGGAGAGGGTGGTCTGCCTCCTGGGGACTGAGGGAACAACCAAACTCCTGTAACTGGGGAACTCTAAAACATCTAACAAGCAGAATCCCAGGATAAAACATAGGCCCAGAAATACAGGGAAAGCCCTGCACACTGCATTTGCCTTGGGTAGGTCTTCCTGATAGGAAGGCTGAAGCTCAAGAAAATTGCTGTCTTATTAAGATTTGGTTACAAAACCAAGAAACAGACATCTCAGGCAATAAATCCCAGAGTTAACATTTTAAAATATTAATATGTACAGCCTAAAACAATAGAATACAAGACAAAAAACAACAACAACAAAAAAAAAAAACAGGTAATGATGGTCAATCCAAAGGAAGAGGATAAAAATCCAGAAAATACCAACAGAATAAAAGCCTTTAAAAAAATGATCTTAAAAATACTCAAGAAGAAGGAAAATACAGAGAAAGAACAAAAGGGTATCAAGAAAACAATGAACAATGAGAATCTTAGTAAAGAGATAGAAATTTTAAAAAGGTACCAAACATAAACAAACATAACTGCTGGAGTGAAGACCACCATAACTGAAATGGAAAATGCCCAGGATAATTTCAAGAGCATATTGGAACTGGCATAATAAAGAATCAGTGAACTCAAAGAAAAGACACTTGAAATGTGTCAGGCTGAGGAGCAGAAGGAAAAAAAGAAATATAAAAGGTGAAAATAGCCTAAGACACCTCTAGAACACCATCAACCATATCTTTGTATGCATTATGGGAGTCCCAGAAGGAGAAGAAGAAAAGAAAGGGGCAGAAGGAATATGCAAAGAAATAATAACAGAGATCTTCCCAAACTTAGCAAGGAGCCCCAAAATCACAGAGAACAAAACAGGATAAACATGAAGAAAAACACCTCATCATATGTTGATAACTATCAAATGGAAAGTCCATAGATAGCATTCTGAAATCAGCAAGAGAAAACCAGCATGCTATGTACAAGGGAGTCCCATTAAGATTGAGTGCTGATTTCTTATCAGAAACTATGGAGGCAAGACAGCAGTGGGTTGAAATACTTAAAGTGCTAAAAGAAAACAACTACCAGCCAAGGATTTTATATCCAGCGAGACTCTCTTTCAAAAATGAAGGAGAGATTAAGATATCCTCAGACAAACGAAAGTTGAGGGAATTCATGACCACTAGACCTGCACTAAGAACAATGCTAAAGGAAATTCTTTAGACTAAAAGGAAAGGACACAAGATGGTGGTTCAAAACAGCATAAAGTAAAAAGGACCTGTGGTATAGGTAACCATTTGGGTAATTATAAATGGCAGTATTATTGCAGTGTATTATTTGGTATGTAACTCCATGTCTTGCTTCCTACTGGTGCTAAAAGCAAATGCATAAAAAGAAATGATAAATTGATGGTTTTAGACATACAACATATAAAGAAATAAGTGGTAACAGGTACAAAAAAGGGGGGACAAAGGAGTATAGGAAATGCATACATGTATGCTATTTAAGTTAAGTTGATGTCAGACCATATACATTTGTTATATTTAGGATGTTAAATTTTAACTCCATTGGTGGCTGAGGGTTGTGGCTAATAATACAAATATAAGATTGTTCTTTCAGGATCTACAACAGTTATGTCACTAATATAGGATATTGATAGTGGGATGACATATGGGGAAGAATATAACCAAAACATACTTCTATAGGATATAAATGTATTCTTGTTGTCATAGGTATGTTCTTTTGATAGATAAAGGCCCACACAGTAGCTAACAAAATATTAAACTTCCATATATGCCTAATAAAAGAAAACAGGACAATATGCCAAGCCCTCAATCTTAATGCTTGTACTTACAAAATATTTTCCTGCAAAAATAAAACTTAGCCTATTGATAATTAATGCCTAAGAGTTACCTCCTGAAAACCTCCTTGTTACTCAAATGTGGCCTCTCTGAAAACCCTGCAAAGAAACTCACTACCTTCCCCCATGACGTGGGACATGACTCAAAAGGATGAGCCTCCCTGGCACCGAGGGATTACTACCAAGCATTAACCAGTGATGCATTAGGAAAAAGACCTTGACCAAAAGATAGAAATATTAAATAAAACAGACATTTATGGCTGAGATTTCAAGGTGAGTTGGAAGGTCAGTCCAGCGGTTTTGCTTATGCAGGTCCCAGGCATATTTCACAGACTGCCACAGTAAACAAAGCCTCAAACAAAAGTGCTACTGAGAGCTCTAGGGAAGTCCAGACACCATAGGCAAGGCACACAGCCTCATGAGATCAACAACCCCTCAACGGGCTCTATTTGGGAATATATGAAAATCTACATTTCCTGTAATCATGATTCTACTACTCCTTTTATTTGAAACTATAGTTTTCAATATACCCATTAAATATCTCTCAGAGACTTGAATCTTCAGCTTGTTCATGTGCAGTTGAACCCTGAAACTCAGCAGAGTTGAGACCAGCTCCAACAATCCAGTTCCAAAAACAAGGAGTATCTATAACTGCAATCAAAACAGTTCCTTCCATCTGCCCCTTAACATCTAAGTCCTCTCTCAGCCTGGAGCAGTCAGAGCAGACACCATCCCAAACCCCTCAAGATTGAGGAATGATCAACATAATAGGAGAGTGTAAACATGGACCAAAGTAGACTTATTGTTATTTTAGTTATTATCTTATGTTAATGGAGTAACATGTAACATTTATATAAAGATTGTGGTTTCCAGGGGTTCACAAGAGAGGGGGAGGGATGAATAGGTGCAGTGAAACTGTTCTGGAATGATGGATACATGAATTATACATTCATCAAAGCCTATAAAAACTACAGCACAAAGTGTAACCATAATGCAAACTAAAGACTTCGGTGAGTAGCAATGCTTCGATATTGGCTCATCAATTATAACAAACGTGCCACACTAATGTAAGATATTAATAATAGGTTAAATTATGTGTGTGTAGGGAGGGGGTTGATGGGAACTCCTATACTTTCAGTGTAATTTTTCTGTAAATCTAAAACTTCTCTAAAAATAAATAAAATTTAACCCATATTAATCACAAGGAAAATAGATGAAAAATATATCCAGAGAGAAAAGAGAAGGCACTCAATATGTTATGATGCAAAGTATCAATAAATATAAAAGTAGATATTAACAGAAAAATTGAGGGACAAAAAGTTATAAGATACAAAAAAGCTAAATAGCAAAATGACAGAAGCCCTAACCTCAAAACTGGAAGAATTAGAAAAATAGCAAACTAAACAAAAAACAAGCAGAAGGAGGGAAATAACAATGTTTAGAGTAAAGACATATGAAAGATAGAATGCAAAAATAATAGAATCAACAAAACTAAAAGTTGGTTCTTTGATTAGATCAATAAAATTGGTAAACCGTTAGACTGATAAAGAAAAAAAAGAGAGGATACAAATAATGAAAATTAGAAATGAAAAATGGGTCATTACCATCAACCCCAATGAAATATAAAGGACTATAAGACATTACTATGAACAACTGCACACCAATAAATTGGATAACCAGATGAAATGGACAAATTCTGAAAAACATACAAACTACATACATTGACTCAAGCAAAAATAGGCAATCTCAACAAACCAATTACTAATAAAGAGACTGAATCAATAATCAAATTTCTCTCAATAAGGAAAAGCCCAGGAAGAAGTGGCTTCACAGGCAATTCTACCAAACATTTCAAGAAGACTTAACTCCAAATCTGCTCAAACTCTTCTAAAAAATTGAAGTAAAGGGATCACTTCCTAAGTTTTACTACAAGGCCAGTACCACACACACACCAGAGTCAAATAAAGATACCACAAGAAAAGAAAACTGCAATACAATATTTCTTATGAATATATATGCAAAAATCCTCAACACATACTAGCAAATCAAATACAACAGTATATTAAAAGAATATATGCCATAGTCAAGTGGGGTTTATCACTGGAATGCAAGGCTGGTTCAACATAAGAAAATTAATGTAATTCACATTAATACACTGAAGGAAAAAAATTCACATTAATAGAAAGGATAAATGTGGTATATACATACAATGGAATATTATTTTTCCATAAAAATGAATGAAGTCCTGATTCATGTGACAACAAGGATGAGCCTTGAAGATATCATGTTGAGTGAAATAGATTCATAATACAGACTGTAAACTTTATATCAATACTAAATTTCTTGAACTTGACAACTGTACTTAAAGTGGTTACATAAGTGAATATCCTTATTAGGAAATGTACATGGCAGTAATAAGTGTTCAAGGAACATGATGTACACAGCCTGCATGCAAGTGTTCAGAAACTGGGTTGATATACATACAGATAGATGGATGAATAGATAAATATTTAGATAGAGTGATATGGCAAATGTGGCAAAATATTAAGATGGGTGGATCTGGGTATCTGGAGGGAGTTGGAATATTGGAGTTCTCTGTCTTGGATTTGTATTATTTTTATAACTGTCCTACAAGTTTGAAATTATTTCATAATAAAAAGTTTTTAAAAATATTCCTTTCTGGGGAGGAAGAGGTGAAAAAAATGTGGGATCATCCACAAAATAAGAAAGCTCTTGGAATACAATCAAGAACTCTGTTTCATCCCTAAATAGATCTTTTCAGTCATAGGTAGGCAATAGGGAAATTATTAGAAATAATTCATGATTATGAAACTCTAATAGCTTCCCTTGTACATAACAGTGGATGGCCATCATTTCCAGATCCAAAATAGACCTCAATCTGTCCATGAAATTCTTCATCCAAACTTTCCTTTCTAATCAAGATACGGCCCTCTCAAGACGAATTTGTTAAACAAGCTTCTTAATTATCTATTTTTTTTACTGGATTCTTAGTCTGCTTTTGTATTATTTACTGGATTCTTATTCTGATTTCAATTTTTGTAGTGCCTTGTAGAGAAGCAAATTTAAAACTAGAAAAAATGCAGTTATATAAATACACCTTCAAAAGTTTGCTGAAATGTTTCCTTATACATTAGGTTTCATTAAATTTGAAAAATAAGGGAAATATAATAGTTTTTATTTTACAAACAGTAATATTTTACACATATCATCATCCACGTTAGCCTTATAGCAAATAGATCAGACTCGTTATTAGAAATTAGAAACATAGAGCTAATTTCCAATAGAATTCTTCACATAGTGTTAAATCTTTTTAAATAAAAATAAATCATTTTGAAACCTGTTTTCTCCAAAGTATTTATGTATTGTTTTCTTAATTCTTGATTTTATGTGTATTGACAAAACGCTGAACATTATATAAAATCTCAGTATTTGACTAAAGTTTATGATCACCCATTCAAGAGAACCACATCTACATACCCTTTGAGAGGAAATTCCTGGTAAGTGATAGATAAAATCTATTAGACCCAACATGAATGCACCCATGCTAAGGCACACATCAGCAAAACCAAAAACCTAAGCTAGTTTCTATTTCCTGTAAATGACAGGTTTCCCCAGAAAACCAAATTTAAATACAGCCTATTAATTATCAGCAAACTTCCCCATTCCTATGCCAGCTAACTTCCTCATTCCTAAGCAACCACTGGCTCCCCACCTTGTAAGAACTCCTAAGTAAAATGGAAACAATGTCAGCCAATCAGAAAGAACATTTCCTCATTTGCTTCCACATTTGCCCTGTAGAAGCTTAGCGTTTCCATACCCCAACTCCACTTATGGAGCTACCTTCTACTTTTTGAATGGAATATTGCCTGATTCATGAAGCACTCAATAAAGCTATGAGATCCTAAATTGCATGAAAAGTTTTCCTTTTATCATATCTGTCAGTAGCCTAGATAAATTTGAAACAGAAAGGTGGTACAGCAATCATGCGCAAAAGAAGTACAGTGTTATGTATCTCTTCTAAATTCTGTAGATTAATATAAGCAGTATACACAAATATGTCCATAATTTGTTTTTAAAAAGTCTGTAACAGACATCCTTATTCATTTAAAAATTAAATTCAAAAGGAGGAGGAAAACAGGGTAATAAAAATGTCACAAGGGAGAGAAAATGGAAAAGTCATTTATTAGGAAGATAATAATGGTTTCCACTTTTATGGTATCATATGCCTGAGAATTTCAAAGCTCTTCATTAAGTATTAGCTCAAAGGACTTCACACATGTTGATTCATTTAGTCTGTTTCTTCTGGGACAATTAAAGGCTATCGTCATATAATGCAATAGAAATCACCTCTAAAGGGTGCCAAAACACAATGGGTATATTCTGTGCCAGACCACAAATTAATTGCAGGATATACATTTGCCAGCCACCTTACACATGCCAGATACACTTTCCCCAGAGGTCAGCAGAGCGTTGATCATCACCCTAGTAAACTGGGGGCTTAACACAGGAAGAAACACAGAGATGAGAAAAGTCACAGCCAAGCATTTAAGAATAATAGATGAACAGGTCTGTTGGGAACATTGCTTCCTATTGTATATCAATTAAATATTAAAGGAGTAGAGGAAGGTGGTTTGAATTCTTAATTTATCTGAATACAGGCACAAAAGAAATGCTCTGAGGAGCACTTGTCTTTGACTAAGATCACTAACTTCCATTTCAGAGGCTGGGCGAAAAGAGGATTTAGATTTGGACTCCAAAGAGAATTAGAGTACATCCAATTTCCAACTCCCCTGGGTGGTTTTGAGCAATGAAAAATTGTAGAGTTTTACAATGCCAGTAAGTGTTAACAAACTTAAATGCGCACTGAACAAAGCAAAAAATGGAATTTTAAGGCTCTACGGAGTAGATCTTAGCCCAGTGCACTTGGAGTACATACCAAGATTCATTAGGGAAGTTTACTGCCGAGTACAGAACAAACGAATATAATGTGCTAACCAAGATAATTTAGGAAAAGGCATATGGGCTGCCCTATTGTCAATAACATCTCTGCGACAGATCTTAAAGCAGACTTTGCACTCTAAAGGTATTATCTCATAATTATTGGTCAAAAATGTCTTGGGAATATAAAATTGACTGTTTCCATAATCAGTCGCCACTTAACTTCTGCCTGAAGCCACTCTACCTTCCACGCCTACAAATCATTTATATGTGTAGAATATCCAAAGATTTTTGAAGTGGTACAGGCTCTTCTTCATTATTAATATCTACCTAACACTTTTTAAAAAATCTGTTGGTATAATGTAATCACTTTATGCTTAACAGAAAATGGTTACCATCTTGATTTAAGAGAGTGGTTAAAGTTCATTGCAATAGCCTAAGAGCAATTTTCCCTGCTTCTGCCCTTACTCCTCCTACTCTATATTCTATTCTCAGTCCAGCAGCTAGGGTGTCCTTTTTAAAGTACATCAAAACATAACCCTCTTCTGCTCAAAACTCTTCAGTGGCTCCCCATTTCATTCATTGCCAAAGTCTTTACAGTGGTTTACTAAGCACAATTTGATCAGGCACCAAGTAACTCTCTAATCTCTTTCTTTTTTCTTGCTCCCTTACCTTGCTCCTGTCACACTGGTCTCCCAAATTTTTCTTGAACACTTAGGAATATCCCAGCTTCTGCTCTTAGGACTTCTGCTCTTACTCTTCCTTTTGCCTCACATGTACTTTCCTCCGGATATTGATTAACTGAGTCCTTCAATTTTGTCTCAAATTTTTTTATTCTCCAAGAGCTCTACCCCAACAACCCTATTTAATATTTGCAAGCTGCATTCCTGCACTCAGAACCTGGTTTTATCATTTCTCTCCTGCTCCTTCAATAGCCCTGTTTTTTTGTCTTTCACAGTTGCAGTTCCCTGCAGGCATGTGATATCTTCTGCCTGGAACTTTCCATAGGCTTTTCCATTCTCTAGAAATCCTACCCCTTGTTCATCTGTGAGGTGGACTTTGAATATCATATCTTATCTAAAGCCAGCTTTATTCAGAATGTCACAGACAAGACTTTCCTTCTTCCATGGTGCTCCCAATCCATTTGCAGTTCTCTTATTATTTACATGTCATACTTCTCTTTTAAGAACCTGTCATCCACTGAAATTGTTTACTTATACATGCATATATATGAGGGAGAAGGGGTTAGGGGCAAGTGCCCTGGAGATGGGCCTCACTCTTCTTTTTGCATGTAGACCCTAGCACAGTGCCTCATACAGAGTAGGTGCTAGATAAATATTTGAGAAATAAATGAAGAGAGGAAAATGGAGACATCAGTACAAATGAGGAACACGGCTGTGATTGACTTAAGCAAAAATTGTATTTATTAGAGGGTAATTGTAAGTTCACAGGACAGCTAGGAAATCTCAAGAATAAGGCATTGTGATGCATATGTGGCTCAAGTGGTTGAGTGCCCACCTCCCAGATGGGAGGTCCTGGATTCGGTTCCCGGTGCCTCCTGAAAAAAAAAGAAAAACAAGCCAAACAAACGAGAAAACCAACTCAGGGAAGTTGATGTGGCTCAGTGGTTGAGTGCCAGCTTCCCACATATGAAGTCCCGGATTCAATCCCTGGCCCCAGAACCTGAAAAAAAAAAAGATGTAGAAACAGGCAGGAACAAATGCAAGACAGGCAGCCACAAGTCAGCCAAAACCATGGCCCAGAAACAGCCTAGAGAGCACACCAGGGTTATAACCACCCTTGAGTATGGGGTGCCACAGCTTGTACCGCTTCCTTAAAAGAAATTAAATGCATCCACTTACATTTCTTCTCTCCTGTCTCCAGAAATGAAATTTGGATGCCCAATTCTACCAGAATAAATCTTTCCACAAGTTCTGCCCTTTTGTTTTACTATATCTAGATTAAATTACCAGATATATATGGTTGAAAGCTGAGCCTGATCATGTCTGTACCCTAGTTGGCCTTTTTTACTTCCACAGTCGGAAGAGGTCTGCATTCCATTAGAACTCATTCAGGATTTCTCAAAATATTAGGAAGGTATGGAGTGTTTCAGATGCTGATTGTTGAAAAGAATAATTGATATCTAGGGCTGAAGGTTTTTGTTTAAAACAGTTGCCTTAGTCAGGTATTTTGTTTCAGTGATACTGCATAATGCGTGAACAATGCTTACAAGAGCAAACATTTGTTTCTTGCTCATGGTTCTGTTGATCAGCTGTGACTCGGAGGGGCTTGCGTAGGATTAGCTGAGAGTTGCATTCAGATCCGCTCCGTGTGTCTCATTCTCGTACCATTGACTGAAGCAAAATCTTCTCAGTAATGATGGTAGAAGCAAAAGGGCCAAGCAGAACCCTGCAAGTGCTCTTAAAGATTCTGGCAATGTCAACATATTCACTAAAGTTCATAAAGCAAATCACATAACCAAGCCCCACATTAAGAGGAGGGGGTATAGCCTTTACCTACTCTGGTGGGAGGCACCACAAATTCACATGACAAAGATCTTGGATGATTAACTCTATTACAGGGAATAAATGAAAAATTGGGACTAAGCCAACCTACCACTGTAGTAACAAAAGTGCAACTTAGTTTAAAACAATTAGAGCATTGCTGTTATTAAAATTATTGACATCATTTTGGTTTATAACATTGGCATATTAACATTCATTTTCCTAAGTGGTCTTCCCTTTCTATCCTAATTGTATCCATCATGTGTCTTTCCATTTTTAAAATGTATTGAAGTATATCATTCATACATGAACATACATAAACAATAAGTGTATAGTAAAAGTTGTGAAACAAAACAAAAATTCATATCATCATACAGGACTCTACTACATCACCCCACCACCAACACCTTGCAATATTGTGAAACATTTGTTACAAATTATGAAAGAGCATCATCAAATAGTACTACTAACTATAGCCAATATTTTGCATTTGGTGTATTTTCCTCAAATCATCCTATTATTAACACTCTGTATTAGTATTACATATTTGTTATAGTTCATAAGAGAATGTTCTCATATTTGTTCTGTTAACCACAGTCCATCTTCTACCACAGGATTCACTGTGTTATACAGTCCCATGCCTTGAACAATCCATTCAAAGTGTACACTCAGCGGCTCTCATTTTCATGTGAGTCGTGCTGTCATCACCTCAGTCAATTTCAGAAAGTTTTCATTACTCCAAAAAAAAAAAAAAATTCCATCCCCTCCTATACCCCTCTATTTTTGTCCCTTAGAATTGATATATCTTCTTTAATGGCATCCTCACCTCTTCAAATATCACCCCTCTTTTTCAGTCTCTTCTGCTTGCT
The DNA here is from genome assembly GCA_029593785.1 of Cabassous unicinctus. NCBI lineage: Eukaryota > Metazoa > Chordata > Mammalia > Cingulata > Chlamyphoridae > Cabassous > Cabassous unicinctus. The sequence goes on along the minus strand of JAQZBX010003545.1, from coordinate 48,602 downwards.
AAAAATCAAGTTCAGTATTAAGGTAAAGGAGATTATGATTACGTGTTTTGCAGTTTAAGGCATAACCTAATTCCTAATGCTTTTTCTAAAGGTTAAGGGAGGTATATAGGTGATGTGTCCACACAGGCTGTAAGCAGGAGTTGCAAATGCATTAGAATCACCTGGAAAAAATGTTTAAATATTTATGCTAGAAGTCTACCCAAGACCTATTAAATTATGTCTTTGAGGTGGGGTCCAGTCATCTTAACACAACTTCCAAGTGATTTATATACACACTAAAGTTTGAGATGACTGTTCAAGAGTCAAATTACTTTGAATGTAAGACTGATTTGATCCCATATCTGTGGGCCCAGTTCCCTGTTGCTTAACTTTTCTAAGTTGATCTTTATCTGGAAAACTAAGATAAAGTACATACCTCATATACTTGTCCAGTTATATGCAATAATGCATGTAAAGCACAGTACTTTGCACCCAGTAAGTACTCAATAAATGTTATCACTTACTCAGTTATTAGTTCAATGTAGCGTTGTCTGTGACCTTGGGAAAGTTGTTTCCTCCCTGGTAGAAAATTTTCTCATGTAAAATGATGGATGAGTAATTCTCTGACTTTTCTTTCAACTCTAATTTTCAATGATTATCTGGTGTCTCTTAGAAATTATTATTCCATCATTACAGAAATAGGTTATTTGGATGTATGTTCTATCATAAGGCTGAAAAATAGTGGCAAAGGAAACATATGACATCGCTTTCCCTTGAGATGAATTTTGTGGTTGTTTTGATGTTTTGGAATATGTGTTTATATATTTGTAATATTTAAATCTGGTTTGACAGAATGGCAAAGAGAGAGAAGCAGTTTCCATGTGATGTCATCAAATCAAACTTACTTCCTCTTTAAACTCCTTACTCTTCAAAAACCTGTAAAGTAACATTTGCTACTTTTAAAACATATGTTTTGCCTTATGTTGCAGTTTTAATCACTTTTGATCTGTTTCTGAACAAGTTGCCTAATTTTTAAATTTTTCCTCCAAGAAGGTACTTGTTGAATATGCTATTTTCATGCTGTACTGTGGATTCCATTTCAAGTTTGCCATTCTCCATTACATTAACATGTAATAGACTTACTAATATTAATTAATAATATTTTTATATATCTCTAGTAATTATTATTATTATTACTTGCTTACCATGTTATGAAAGGTGGACTTCACATATATGTTACCGCTGGAATGCGATCTTCCTGATGGCAGGGCCTGTGCCTTATTTATCCCCTAAATTTGCAGCAAAGAGCCTGGTGGGTACTACACAGCTAATTTTCCTTAAGTGAATGAAAGAATACATGAGCCATTTAATTTTCCCAAGAACTCTATATGAGCAAAAGACTTAATTCCCATTTCAATTCACTATTGCTACAAGAATTCTGAATAATAAACCATCACAAAATCTCAAGGACATACAATAATACACAATTAATTCTTATGCACATGCAGGTCAGCTGGAGCAGATCATATAGGGTAGATTGGTTAGGGACAGCTCTGCTTCTCATGGGACTCACCATCAAGGAGAAGCAGGGAGCCCAGGGCAACCGCTGCCTTTGGTGATGACAGAATGCACGAGAATAAGCAGAAACACACAAGGCTGCTTTACAGCTAGGCTCAGAAATGGGAAATTACCCAGCCACATTACTGACCACCCACATTTCTTTGGCTAAAAGTAGTCCCATTATCAAGTACATGGCAAGGATAGGGATACAGAGAGGTGGGGAGAATTTAAGCCTATGAGTCAATATACCTAAGATATTGAGGCTAAGAGGGGTCATTTGACTTGGTCAAAGTCAAATAGTTAGCAGGTCTTGGAGCCAGGATATGACCCCAAGTTACCAACTCCAGTGTTTTTAAATACTTCTCTATGACCAAGAAGCCATAGTGAAGATTCGTGGTAACTTACTAATTATCACACATTATTTTCTAGTGAGTTTAGTGGAAAACATAGCTAAATTAAAATACAATGCATTTATCACCTTGTTGAATATGGGGATCTTACAGCTGCAAAGGATTTAATTAAAAGTTGATGATTTAATAGGCAGCTTCCATCTATTGTTTACTCTGGAGAGTAAGATTCAATTTAAAATTGGATTCCAAATTTCATTTTGGAACAACATCCTTGTCATCAGCAGGTAGAAAATGTCCCAATGGAAGCAAACATGTCCCTGAATAGGGAGCACTGAATCAGACAGCCAAGAACAGCTAAAAAGTTAAACCACAAAGATTTTATGTAGTTTGTTTCTGTGAAGGGCTAGGAATTCAGTTGTAGATATTTAATTTCATATTTTAACCTATTGGTCCAATGCCAGTGGTTCTTAAGATATATATATATATATATATATATATATATATGACATATATATATATGACACATTTTAAATTTTAAAATGTGTCTTTATTTGATTCCATGGAACATTGGTTAATAAATATTGCAAAGGTAAAAATCATCTGTAATTTTTTTGTCAACTATAGGTTGAGTGTCAGAAGAAAGAATGGATCATTATTTCCAGTTAAAATCTCAAAATACCATGAGGTTAGGGTTTTGAATTGATGTCAGAAATATTCTAGCCTTTGAAGATGCTGTTCTTTCACATGGCATTACATATATTATGTTGCAAATTCTCACTGCTTTCAGTTCATTGCCTTCATGACATTGGTACATATTCATGAAATTGTTACTCAGTCTTCCAGGTCTGGCAGAAACAAGACACCATTAACTACTCCTAAGAGCTGAATCCAGACCTCTTTTTCTACCAGGAAATATCCTTAAATTGTAGACAGTTTGAGATTTTGGACAGAAATTGTTCAAAATAAACTCCTTCCCAAAATGTGAAAATCATATTAAAAATGTACTAAAGTAATATTAGTGTATTTGTTTATATACACGTGTTGACATGCACAGCTACATTCTAAGGTAAAGTTAAAGTGTAATGACTATCAATAATTTAAAATCAGGGCTTTTGCTTTCCTTGTAAATCAGTTTTGGAAAGTATTAAAAATAATAGGAAAAATGTTCAGTTTTCTACAAACCTGAAGCCTATTTATTTTATTGCTAGAGAAATGTGTTCATTGTGTTAGAGGCAAAAGTTTAAGGCAATGTCTATTAAGAACAGGCTGATCCTATTGCACAGACTTGAGAAATGAACATAGCATTAGCACAGCCACCACTCAGGGTGGTCATCATTTGTCCAGGCTGAGTTGCACCAATTGGACTGGCTGCCAGAATGAGCAGATCAAGTCTTCTGTGGGCAGATCATTGCTGGCCATGCTGAAAATCAAGTTTCAGTATTTCTATTAAGATTTCAGATTTCTAAATTTCCATGATTAGAGTGAACATTTTGAAAACTCTTCAATGAAATTGACTCTACATATGTGACATCATAGAGTCAGAAAGAGCATTATGATGCCACATCACTGAACCAGATTTAAATTGGCATGGCATGACCCTTAAACTTTGATGGTCGCTTCAAGTACTGAGACCTACAATTTGTGTTCCAGACACAAGCCTCCAGGTCTCCTATTTAAGAACCAGTCACATCTCAAAATAATTGAGGTGAGTTCTCAGAGCAGCCAATGTTGCCTTTATTAAAAGAGAAAAAAGACTTTTACTCTCGCAGAATGAATATTAATCAAGCCAAGAGCTATAAAAATGTTATGTAAATGTATGTAAGTAGGAATGCAGAATTATCAGTTGAGTCAAATAAAGCTGGGTTCAAAGCTTGCATCTGCCATTTACAAGGTGTGGACCTTTCGGCAAATACTGCCAATGATTACTTCTTCTATTAAATGAGTTTTGAATTATGGAAGTTAGCATTTATTCCATACTTGCAGTAGTGGGTGGTAGGCAAAGTGAATTTTAGGCATTTTCTTACTCTGTTTAGTTGTCCTATGTGGTAGATCTTAATACTTCATTTTTTAGATGAGGAAAAGGGCTTGCAAAAGTTCAATAAGGGGATTTAGACAATAAAACATAGAAAAATACCTAGTTCAATATACTGATCCATAGTAGATGCTCAATAAATACTAGTTTAGGAGACTAAACTTCCATTTTCCCATTCCTTAAAATTGCCGCTAACCTACACATACTATTTTCATTCAGTCAGAGTCTTCTGAAACTATTAATTCTTCTACAGTTAGTTGACCTTTCTTTGTGCTTCTGACTATCCCAGTTAATCCTAGTTTCAAAGTGTCAGATATATATTGCAAACCTAGACATACCTAGACACTTTACATGTTCATTTATTCAATAAAATATTTATCAGTCACCTAGAATATACAACGTAAGGAACACTGAGGAAAGCAAAAGGCAAATGAGCTTCTTATTCTCATGAAACTTAATTCTATCTGGGAAAGTAGAAAAATAGGTAAAAGGAATGAGCACTGGGTACACTAAGCAAGGCCAAGTGCTAGTCAGGGAAGGCCACTCTGAGGGGCTGGGATTTAAAGTGTGAGCTCAAGGATTAGTTCTTAAAAAGTGAAAGGAAAAGGATGGCAGGCAGAGGAAAAGCACGAAGGGAACAACAAATATTCACCAAAAACTTTTACCAAATGTTCAAAAGACACCAGTAGTAACTCTATTGGCCATCAATAGTAGGATGAATAGACTGTGATATAGTCATACAATGGAAAACTACAAAATATAGATTATTGGCCAAAGATAGCCCACCATTTGTTTCGTAAATAAAGTTTTATTGGAAGAAGCTTGTAGCCCATTCATTTACATATTCTCTGTGGTTGCTTTCACCCCACAATGGCAGAGTTGAACAGTTTGTGACAGAGACCATTTGGCGTACAAAGCTAAATATATTAACTATCAGCTCCCTTTTTTAAAAAAGTTTGCTGACCCCTGCTATGCAACAAAGAAAGTTGACCTTTTACAAACAAACACAAAAATATGAATTAATCTTGCAGACCTATTCTTCAGCAAAAATCATCAAACATTGAAAATTTGATAATGAGTTATCTCTTTTAAAAACAATAAAATAGGCAAAAGAATTATGTGTTTGGTAGAAGTCATGATCGTTATTACACTTGCTGGGATATAGTAACAAAGGGAGGTGTCTGAGTTGCCAAGAATGAATGTTCCGTTTCTTTTATGCACCTGCTGGTTACATGGGTAGATTCGTTTTTTGAAATTCATGGAAGTTCACATTTATACTCACTTTCTCTGTTATATACTATAAAGATTTTTAAAAATTAATCAATGCTAAAATGTAATTACTTCATTGATGGGAAATTGTTTTTCCAGAAAAACTTTGCATATTTCCCGAACCAAAATGTGGTCAGGCTGGCCAGGATTTTTTGAAATTTAAATTAAAATTTTTTTAAAAATTAAAACTTTACTTTACATAACTGCTTTACACTATCCAATGCTGAATAAAAGAACTTTCTACAATGGTGGAAATGGTCTGTTTGTACTGTCCAATTCAGAAGTCACTAGCCATACCTGTATATTGAGCACTTGAAATATTGTTAGTATGACTAATTGAATTTTTCACCTTATTTAATTTTAATTATTTAATCATTTTCATTAGTCCAATTTCAATGAGTTTCAATTTAATTTCGTTTCCTGCAACCACTTGTGGATACTGGCTTCCATAGAGGACGGCCGAGCATTCGCTCTTTTATCCCCAGCATTGTATTTCTCCACTCTGCTCTAACCCTGCATTCTAACTCAGGGTCATGCTGTGTAACACTTAGAAAAATGAAAATAATCTCAGTGGCCATAATAATCTAAATGTATGCATCTAATGTTTCTAGGAAGTCTAAAATTGCTTTTCTTATATGAACAAGGTTCTATTTTGCTAGGGTATAAACTGAATTACTAGTAAAGAGCATAGATTTAATGGCTCTGTAGGTTTACTAGCTGACACACTTGACTTTGAAATTGTTTTGCCTATTATGACTGTATAAAGCTTTTTAATAGGATGTCGTTTTAATGTTGTGTACCTGAAAAGATGTAGGAAGTAGAAAAAATTACTTTCTGAATCAGTTGTGCCCCCAATTGCACCAGAGTTAATTTGAGGCATCTCCTCTCTGCTTGGAAAATAGCAGACATTGTATATTGAAAATAAAGTTATGGTACTCAGAAAGGAAAAATCAATTGAAAATTCTAAGCTTTAAGTGGTTGATATACTGCAAGCTCACCTTTCAGGGACATGTTTTTAAATAGTTTAATAACATTTTTAGGTGTTTCATATTTTCAAAACACATACAATGATCATAAAACAATTCACTCAAACATTATTTCTAATATATACACAATCACAATTATGAAAACAAGGAAAGAGAGCTGTTCAAATTTGGAAGAGCTGTGATAACAATGTTATCATGACACTTTACTACTTCAAAGCTGTCAGCTTTAAGATACACTTCTGTTTTGGGAGAATTTTTTGAAACAATATGAAAACTTTAGATTAATAAAATGTAGTAAATTATCTTGTGCCTGGAATCAAATAACCAAATGAAATTATCCTGGAGTAGTTCTTCCTTTGTTTGTGAGACTATGGGCAAAATGAAAAGAAAAAAAAGTTAAAAATCGCCATACATATATAAAAATAATTAAAATTATGGTCCTTTATAAATTCTAAATATGTTCAGTGCTATGTAACAATCAGTTTGGTAATTCTTTTTCTGCTGCTCTGAAATATTCAAATGTCGTCTAAGGAGTGAAGATTAAAATGCTGCTCTGTAAAGTTCATCAGGTGTATTTTATCGTGCCTAAGTTTCAAAAAAAATCAGCTATTTCTTTCTGTGGTGCTCATTATAGCTAAGAACTGTGTATTATGCCAGTTTAATTAGCCATCTCCTGACCAGCAAGTACAAACAGGAAAGGATGGGGAGTGTGTGTGTATGTTCACTCAGGAGATCATATGTGCATATTTGTAGCTGTATGCTTGTAATCAGTTGACGGAAAAGGGGCTTCCCAGATGAACAGAAGCATTTTCTGCATCATATTCTAATTCCCTCACTGCATCTTCAAGCACACTTAGGTGGAATAGATTGGATGCAATTGGGCCCCATTATATAATCCATTATTGATGAAAAATAGGTTCTTGGAGATCTTCATTTTTTCTGATGTGACCAATCTACTATTATGAGCTATTTAAGGAATGCTGGTAGAAAACCTGGGCAAGCATACATGTTAAGGTAGGTTTCAGGTTCCAGGGCTGCTAAGAGTTTATATACTTTGGGAAACCAATTACAACATTGTTTTTTATATAGGTTTCTCTATTTTCCTAGAATTGTCAAAGAACATATATAATAATTCTGTATAACATAGCAATCCCTGGTTTACTCTTTACAATTGGAAGTATCAAAATAAAACGCTCAATTTTGATATACTCACAGCTTTGTTTTATAATTCAACTGGGTTTTTTTTTTTGTAATATATCTCATTCAAGCATTTTGGTATATATTGATACCCAAAGCCCAAATAAGTCAGAGAATTAAGACTTTTGGAAGACTCATCTGGGATGTGATAATTAAAAATAGAGAATCAAAATGTTCTATAAGGCAGTACATTGAGGCCATTTTATCCACTATAGAAAGTCATGTCCACTTTGTTGCATTCTGTATAAAGTAGCCAAATGCAGAGATGTCTGTCTGAATGATCCTTTTCAAAAGCAGAATTTCAAGCTCTCCTCCTTGATAGAAAACACATAACACTTATACTGGCACAAAAAAAGAAAACACATGTTATAAGACCAGAAGTCTTATTTATAATAAAAGACTGTCTCCAATCCAATCAACAAATCTCCTGAGTGTTCCTTGTCTCCACTTGGACTATGCCATAAAAACACTCCCCGCAAGAATGGTCCACCCTCTTCCCTTCACCTCTTCAAACCTCGTGTTCATGCACAGGTCCATCTCAAGTGAATCTTACCCAAAGCGTTTTGCCTTCCTTTACCTTCTTGATCTCTTATTTGTATCCTATATTTTCAGTACTTAATCTAATAAATTATTTTGTATAAAATAATTCTGTAAATAACAGACTTCTCTTGCTTACTAAATTATGAACTCTATTGAGAGTTCAATATTAAAAAAGATTTATATGTGATGTGTGTAGGTGATTGTTACATATATATATGTGAGTGTGTGTTTTGCTTATTTCTATTTTCATTTTCCTCAGAAAACCAAAAATGTCTACATAGTATTTGTCCTCTTTCATAGTACATGGAATACTGCTAGGATCATGTCAATAAAAGCTCACAGTCAATAATATTTACAAGGAGAGAAACAGGAGGAGTATATCAGCATTGAAATCCCTCCAGGCTTCGTTGGTAAGAAACCATTGAAGATAGGTTGGCCCAATGGAGAGATCTGCAGCAAACTTGAAGTATTTGTACCATGCAGAGATGATTTAGTCCCTTTCTGTTGAATGAAGTTGTGAATTATTTACATAACTATCATATAACAAGTTATTGACTTCAAGATTGTAAAGTACCCTATTAATGTTTTAAGCATTTCCCTTTATTTTAACACAAGTAAATTATTTAGGCAATGTTAAAATGCTTTATGCTTTGACTAGTGAGTAGAGAAAGTGTACATCATATCTTATTTTAATTGGCTGTTTACCTTATTCTGTGGAAATCATACACTTATTATTTCAGACATAATTAGCAATTCATATACTCCCTGATGGATCTGTGTGCCATTTTTTATACTCAATCTAGTCAGTAAGACACATAACTGTACAGATAATTGTTACCAGGAAAATGTCACTTTTTCTTTCAATAAGGAGCTAGGTTTCCACCTAGAGGCAAAGCCAAATTTTTGCCATATCTCTTACTTATATCATTTGCTTGGCCCTATCTAAATAAACCATGTGATTGGTATATTACCATCTTACAATATCACTTAGCAGATCCTGATAGTATACAAAACACATTAGGGCAAGTTCATAGTCATAAATGAGTACCTTATCAGATGGGCTTTCTCTTCTGTAGTGGTATGGATTCTTCAGGAATGGAATGAACCCCACAGCAGTACCCAGAATAACATCTTCATAATTCATTAGTCTGACTAAAGGAATTAATAGACTAAATTAGGAATTAGACTAAAGTCTAACTAAAGGAATATCCTGTGATAAACTGGACCATGGCTGATTCCAATTTCAAACTATTTCCTGGAGCTATATTGGTGGAGTATAAAATGGGAGGTCATTCAGACCCTCCCTTGATATTTGTGTAGCACCTCGTACCTAGGTAGCACAAGAAAATTTTGTTTAGCTCATGTTTTCTGCACATAATTGTAAAATGGGCAGGGCAGGAGTAGTTCTTCTTTCTACAAGATTCAGCCGAAATCAGATCTTTTAAGGCCAATGTCTATCCCAAGAAAAATAAGCTATTTCATTATAAAAGATTTTAAAGAAAAGTATTCTTCAATCTTGCAGACAGTCACCTGAGTATTTAACAATCTGTGGAAGTCACGCATTTCTTTCTCAGGGATCCTTAGAACTGTTTCCCAAAATCAAAGATGAATTAAAATGATAAGCACAATTTATATATGAAGATTTTTTTTTCTTAGGTGCAAAATGCCTCTCTATTACCATAAAATACATAAAATCTCCTTTGGCTATTGTAGTTAAATCACAAATGCCCAAAGCAGTTATCATAAAAAAGTTAAGAGGGCTGGGTACAATACAATGGAGAAAGCAAGCCTAACAGTTTGTAGTTGGCTATGAATACCAGCACTCTCTATTGTCTTACACATTTTGCATTAGTGTGGTACTTTGCTAGGATTGATGAACTAATATTATAGTTATTCTATTAACTTTAGACCATTGTTTGTATTAGGGATCATTCTTTGTGTTGAAATATGAGTTTGTTTTTCTGGCGCATGGTAACTTAAATACAACATAAAATTTCCCTTTCTATCCCTTTTCAAATATATAATACAGTGGCATTAATTACATTCATAAAGTTGTACCTCCATCACCATTATCCATTACCAAAACTTTTCCATCACCCCAAACAGAAACTCTGTAACAATAACTCCCCATACCCCTCCAACCTGGGCCCTGGTAATCTATCTACTAGTTTCTGACTTTATGGATTTGCATATTGTATTTATTTCATATAAGTGAGATAGTACAGCATTTGTCCTTTTGAGTCTGGCTTATTTCACACAACATGATGTCTTCAAGATCCATCTATGTTGTCTCATGCATCAGACCTTCATTCCTTTTTATGACTGAATAATATTCCATTGTTTATCCTTTCATCTACTGGTGGGCATTAGCATGCTTCTACCTATTGGTAATTGTGAATAATGCAACTATGAACATCAGTGGGCAAATATATGTTTGAGTCCCTGCTTTCAATTCTTTGGGTTATATACCTAAAAGTGGGATTACCAGGTCATATGGTAATTCTATACATAACTTTCAGAGGAATCACCAAACTGTTTTCCACAGAGGCTGCACCATTTTACATTCCTACCAATAATGTATGAGTGTTCCTATTTCTCCAAATCCTCTCCAACATTTGTAATTTTCTATATTTCAAATGGTAGCCGTTCTAGTGGGTGTGAAATAGTATCTCTTTGGGGTTTTGATTTGCAATTCCCTGATGGCTAATGATGATGAGCACTTTTCATGTGCTTGTTGGCCATTTATACATCCTCTTTGTAGAAATGTCTATTCAAGTCTTTTGCACATTTATAATTTGGTTGTTTGACTTGTTTTTGAGGTGTATACATTCTTTAAATATTTTAAACCCTTATCAGAGATATGGTTTCCAAATATTTTCTCCCATTCTATAGGTTGTCTTTTTACTTTCTTGGTAGAAACCTTTGATGTACATTTTTAAAAAGTTTTTATGACTTCTCATTCATCTCTGTTTTCTTTTGCTGCTCATGCTAGTGGTATAAAGTCTAAGAAACCACTGCTCAATACAAGGTCCTGAAGATGTTTCCCTATATTTTCTTCTAGGAGTTTTACAGTTTTTGGTCTTATATTTTGGTCTTTGGTGCAATTTGAATTAATTTTGGTATATAGTATGAGGTAGGAGTCTACCTTCATTATCCAGCTCTTTCAGCACATTTGTTGAAGATACTATTCTTTCCCCACTGAGTGGACTTGGCCTCCTTATAAAGATCAATTGGCCAAAGGTCTGTTTAGGTTTACTGTAGTTTTGTAATAACTTTTAAGTCCTCCAACTTTATCCTTTTTCAAGATGGTTTTGGCTATTCGGAGCCACTTACCCTTCCATATGAATTTGGGAATTGGCTTTCCTATTCCTGTGAGGAAGCCTGTTGGAATTTTTGTGACAATTACAATTAATCTGTATATTGCTTTGGGTACACTAGGCATCTTAACAATATTTAGTCTTTCAATCAATGAACACAGAATGTCCTTCCATTTATTTAGGTTTTCTCTCATTTCCTTCAGCAAATTTTTGTATGTTTCTGTATATAAGTCCTCCTTTCTACATAAAGACAAGGCTTTTATTTTTGAAAAGTAAGAAAATAGTCATCAATTCTATATACCTACTTGGGGAGAATCAATTCCTCAGTGTTACAGTAAACCTAGTTTTTAATCAGAAGCTGTTGCTGATTTTTAACCTTGTAGTTTAAATGGTCAGTGAATGACTCCTCTAGACATTAGAATAAAAGAGTGGGGGAAAATGACTCTCCTTAACACAAAGTTTGTCATTTCTTTTGTGGTTATATAGGTCATGGAATGTGAAGTCCCAATTTGAAAAACAAAAATAATATTGAATCAAGCGTCTGTAGTCAAATGTGAGAAAAAGTCAAGGACACACACATGGTTGTGAATTCTGTTTAGCACAGAGGGGGAGATCACAACCTTTGCATTCAGTCAAACCTGGTTTCAAATCCAGCCCTCCTCCTAGTTTGTATTATACCATTGGGCAAGTTGACTACCTTCTTGGTGCCTCTGTATCCTCAACTGTAAAAGAGGAGAAACAATGCTGGACATGAAACAATGCATATGCTGGGAATAAGGAGTCAATGTGAAATGCTGTGCTTAGTGTTTGGCTCATGCTTGTATTGCTGATGTGTCATGATGGAGTGATCATTTTGAGGAGTATGAGGAAACCTCATTTTGCTTGCAGTGTTAAGGCCTGAAGGAGAGTCACTTACTTTAAGGAGCAGCAAAGTAAATGCTGGCCCTGCTGGTTCATTGTTTCACATAATGGAATTGATCTCTTCTTGGATTAATCTGAATCTACTGCAGTAGCTCAGTGCCAAGAACATCTGGAAATATTGGTTGAGTTGATGCTGCCCAATGGAATTGGTACTGAGTCAATCCATAGAAGCAGATCCATACTCTTGACACCTTGTCTCTCTAGGTCTAGCCCAATTCCCAGAACTCGGTGACCTTTTATTACTTCTACTCAGATGGAACTCCTGGAAGTGATTGCAGTGATATTTATTGCTCTTTTAACATTTAGTATTGGTAAAATTAAAAATCACCTTTAATCTTGCAATGGTATCATTATCCAGGCATTTATTATTTGAGATGATAATGTTAGTAATGAGAAAAAATTATCTAGATATAAATTCCCATTTTATTTCTTTTAAATTTTTACTTGTTTCTATTTCCTATTTATTTTATGCAGCAGAATAGATGTTAACTTTATATTTATATTGATATTGCTATAAGGATAGAAATATAATGTGGTACTCTTTTTATCTACAGATTTCTACGTGATTTTTTTTCCATTAAGGAAAGGATGTTAATTTACATTAATTGCACATTTTCCACACCATTTTCCCATTTGAGGTACATCTTAGTTTTTACTTTTGTATCTTTGAATTATATTAATTGCCTTTAATTATCTGAGCAAATGTGTTAAATAGATATATGCATATATATACACACATACACACACATACATAATAAAACTGCAATTTTGGTGGGCAAATAGCATTTTATTGGTTAAAGTTAAATTTATTTTATTAATTAAATCTGTTTTTTCAAGATTGAGAATGATGTTATGAATCAGTTTTTGAGTTTTGCAATATTTTCCATTATATCTCATTGTTATTTATTTTACTTTACAGTGTAAGGTTAAATTTTTTTATTATATTGATTTATTTTTCCAATTATACAATTGGATCTTAATTGAATGTTTTTTTCTCTTATCCAGTGTTGTGCAGTGCTTTCTGTTTTACATATGGCGTGTGTATGTGGCTATGTGTGTATGTTCCATGTTATTTTGCAGATTATCAATTATAATCAGTTATGACACTTCACTCCTAAAGATACAGTATAGATCCAGAAAAATAAGAATATCCTCTTACATGAACATTAGTACACCAAAAATTTGCTAATTAATCTTGACATCTTTAAATAGTAAACAATTTTATCCAAAAGAATGGCATGCTATATTTATTCAGAATATTCCATATTTCTCACTGACGTTTTATTCAGATTTATTTTTGTGATACACGCACACATAGAATTATTATACAATGCAGGCAAACCACTAATATTTTTACATTTTTATCTTGTGTCAAACCTCTTTATTCTATGAGACTTTCAGTTGATATTCTTAGAGATTTGTCTTAAGGTAATCAATTCAATCATTATAAAAAATGATCATTTATCTCTTTTTCACATGTCTATATTTAGTTCTTTATGAGAAATTTAAATAATATTGGTGATACTGACACCCCTTTATCCAGATTTTACAGTAAATGCCAAATTGTTTTGTTTTGTATCCTCATTTTCTGAGAGAAAACTTACAACTTTGTAACTTTTGAACAAATATTTGATGAATGAATGAATTTCCAATTTAATCATTATGTAAGTTCACATATCTAAATACAGATACACTCCCAGCTCCCCTCCCAAAGAAATAGAGGCTAGGGGCAGAGAATTTATTTTTCCTTTTTAACTTAAAAAAATTTTAAACTCAAATAAATAATTTAATAGCTCATAGCTCCCCATAATTATGAAGTTATATACTTGACCTATTTAATAGGGTTATGTATCGAGAGTGGTTCATTTGCTCCTGTATTATCTTACATTGAGGCTACCATCTAAATAGAAGCTTACTTTTTAAGCACTTCCTACTTAATATTGGAAGACAATCTATTTTCAATAGTATATTTTTAGTATTTCTGAACCATAAAATAGATGAATCTGGGGTTGCTAATTTTTGTAGGTGAGTGTTATGAAAAGTGACCAGAGCTTTACCTCCTGTTTTTGTTGGCTAAAGGCTGTCAAGCAATATACTAAAAATGGGTTGGCTTTTACAATGGGGATTTATTAACTTATAAGCTTATAGTTCTGAGGCCATGAGAGGTCCATATCAAGGCATCAGCAGAAGATGCTTCCTTGCCAAGCTGCATCAGTGGGTGATCAAGCACATGGTGGCATCTGTTCCTCTCTCCCCTCTTCTCTAGGCTTTGTTGCTTTCATCTTCTAGCTAAAGTGGCTTTTTCTCAGCTTCTGTGTCCCATTGCTTTCAACTTCTGGCTCCTGGGGCCTTTTCTTTCAACTGCTGGACATTTCACACTGTCTCTGCAGCTTTTCTTTTCTGTGGTTTTTTACTCCTCTGTTTATAAAGGACTCCAGTAAGAGGATTAAGACCTCCCCCGTGTCACACTCTATTCAAATGCCCTCAACTGAAGTAATTTAATCAAAAGGTCACACCTATAATAGGTTTACATGTACAGGAATGGATTACCTGTAAGGACATGTTTTTCTGGGGTCAACAAAAGACTCACCTCACCTCAGCTCCGAAGAATACCTGACAACAAAAGCATTTGTGGGCAAAGAAAGAGACCAAGTGGGTGCCAGGGGATAGGGAGACAGGCTCACAAACAGACTCCAATGAAGAGAGAAAGTCTTTATGGTCTCTCTTTCAGATGCAGTCCCTGGTCTTATCACGTTTTATGGACCCTGAAATCCTAATGTGAGGACATCTGTTTAACAGTCAATGAATCAAATAAATGAATCTCAGAGGGCTCTAAAAACTCTAAGTTTGCCTTGCAATTTGTGTCAAATGACATTATGTAGATTTGCTATCTCAATGAGAGACCCATGTAAAGACAGCATAATGGCTGCTGGTAGAAGAAGCTTTTTGTTTTTATTTTTTGTCATGACCCCATAACCAAATTCCATTTTCTTCACCTCAAAGCAAACTAGACACTTTTGGACAATTGTAGAAAGTGAGTAAAATAGTTTTTATAAGTTTTACTAAGTAGTCTAACTCTAAATAATTACATCTAATAATTTCCCAGGGGCTTTCTTTTAGACCAGTGGTCAGCAACTTTTTCTGTAAAGTACCATATGGTAAGCATTTTCAACTTTGCAGGACCAAAGGGCTTTCTCTCAAGTACTCAACTGTGACTCATAGTGCAAAAGCAATCACAGACAACGTGTAAAGGAATGGATGTGGCTCTGTTCTAATAAAACTTTATTTAAAAAATCAGAAACGGGTTGGGATTTGGCCCTGAGCTGAAGTATAACTCCTCCTGTTTTCAAGCATAGTTTGGTTTTATTCACAGGCAATGTCTGTTTAAAGATTGCAGTAAACCTACAATAATGGAAAAACAAAGGCATTTTAACTTGTTTTATTCAAATTTCAAATCAGCAATTCTCACCATTCCCTCTGCCTTACCCATGTAAATTCAGACAGCTCAGGCCTAAAAGAAGAAGGAGAAAAAGAAGTGGCAGCAACTGTGACCTCATTTCTAATTTGTTCAAAATAAACACATTTTTTACAGTTGTGCATTTATGGACCAATGAGGCACTTTTATTTTACATAAATAACGCATCTGTTCCCCAGAAAGTTTATATTTCTGAGTATATTCAAGCAATGTTTAAGCATTGTCTCTATGATGTTTTCAACAATGTGTACAGTACACCAGGGTTGGTTTGGTTATTTTTGCTATTAGTTATCTCCACACAAAAATTACATGAAGACATCTGTCTTAGCAAATTTCTCATATTTTTTAGAGTGAATATGTTTGCCTCTGCAACTTGTTCCTGTACTGGAACCTCTGGACCCTTTCTAATCACCTTCAACTTTTACCTTGACCTCTTAATCCCTAAAAGGAAGGATTATAGGCCTTTCCCGCAGTTAATAAATTTCAGTGCAGGCACGAATGTCAGAGTGCTTATGTTCAAATACAATATCCATCACTTATAATGTGTATGAGTTTTGGCAAGATGCTTATCTCTCTATGCCTACGTTTTCTCCATAGAAAAATAGTGATAATGAGAATGCATGCTTCTTAGGGTTATAGGGCTTAAAAGTGATATTATTAAAGTTCTTTAAAGAGTGCCAGGGTACATAGTAAGTGCTTAATAAATATTAGGTATTATTCATTTTTTTAAACAAATCAATTTTATTGATACATAATAAAGTATACAATTCTTCCAAAGTATACAGTCAATGGTATTTGGTATAATCCAATAGTTGTGCATTCATCAATTCAATCATTATTATTTTCATTATTCCAATAATAATAAACAAAAAACAAACAAAAACTCATCACCTGTCAATCTCTCTCTACTTGCCCTGCATACGTAGCTGCTATTCTGTTTCTGTCTGTATGATTTATTTGTATTTATATTTTGTATAGAAGGAGTCCAGCAATATATAGTACCTTGTGTCTAGTTTCTTTCCTTTAGAATATTTCCTTTTTTAATCCTTACTGGAAGATATATTACTGTATACTCCTGTCCATAGTTGGCTTTGGTTTTACTTTTGCCTGATATTAACATCTTGCAACGTTAACATACATTTGTTCAGTTTCAAAGAAAAACAGTCTTATATATGCAACATTACCTATAATCATATTTCACATGACGTTTCACAATGCTATACAGTCCTATGGTACATTTTTTAGCTTTTCTTCTAGTAATATATATGACCTTAGACTTTCCCTTTCAACCACTGTCAAACCAATATAATAGTACTGCTAGTCATAAACACTATGAGGTGCTTTCACCATTTCTATTCATTTCCAAAGATTAACAAACTTTTTAACAATTTTGCACATATTAACCTTTAGTTTTCCATTCTCTTGTCTACTGGTGACCTATATTCTAGTTATTAACTCCATAAGTTTACACAATAGATTGTGTTCATGATAGTGCAGTCATACAGTATTTGTCCTTTTGTGTCTGATTTGCTTCACTCAACATAATGTCCTCCAGGTTCATCCATGTTGTCATATGCTTTACAACTTCATTTCTTCTTACAGCTGGATATTGCTCCATCCTGTGTATACACACAATTTGTCCATTCATTAGTTGATGGACACCTGGGTTGTTTCTAACCTTTGGCAATCATGAATAACGCTGCTATGAATATTTGGGTGCAGACGTCTGTTCATTTCACTGCTCTCAGTTCTTCTGGGTATACCCAGTAGTGGTATTCCCAGGTCACGTGGCAAATCTGTATTCAACTTCCTTAAGAACTGCCAAAGAGTCCTCCACAGTGGCTGTACCATTCTATATTCCCACCAAAGTGAATAAACATTCCTGTCCTTCCATGTCCTCTCTAACACATGTAGTTTCCGCCTTTTTAATTATGACCTTTCAAATAGGTGTGAAATCATATCTCATTGTAGCTTTGATTTACATTTCCCTAATTGCTAGTGATGTTGAACATTTTTTCATGTGTTTTTTCATCATTTGTATTTCTTCTATGGAGAAATGTCTATTCAAGTCTTTTGTCCATTTTTTTAATCTGGTAGTTTGTCTTTTTATTGTTGAGTTGTAGCATCCTTATATGTCCTAATATGGAAATTAAACCCTTATCAGATATGTGATTTCCAGATATTTTCTCCTATTGAGTTGGCTGCTTTTTCATCCTTTTGACAAGGTCCTTTGAGATGCAGAAGTGTTTAATTTTGAGGAGGTCCCTCAAAATTAATTATCTATTTTTTCTTTTGTTGCCCATGATTTGGGTATAAGATTCAAGAAACCACCACCTACCAACAATATATTGAAGATGTTTCCCTAAATTTTCTTCTGATAGTTTTATGGTCCTAGCTTTCATATTTAGGTCTTTGATCTGTTTTGAGTTGATTCTTATATAGGGAGTGAGATAGGAGTCGTCTTTCATTCTTTTGGTTATGGATATCCAGTTCTCCTAGCACCATTTGTTGAACAGACTATTTTGTCATGGTCTCATGGACTTGGCAGGTTTGTCAAAAACCTGTTCACCATAGAGGTGAGGGTTTATTTCTGGGCTGTCTATTCCATTCCACTGATCAATGTATATGTCTTTATGCCAATACTATGCTGCATTAACCACGTTAGCTTTGTAATATGTTTCAAGGTCAGGCAGTGAAAATCCTCCCACAATGCTCTTCTTTTTTAGGATGCTCTTGGCTATTGGGATGCACTTTTCCTTCCAAATAAATTTGATAATTGCCTTTTCTATTTATGGAAATTAGGCTGTTGGAATTTTGATTGGTATTGCATTGAAACTATGAATAAGTTTGGGTAGGATTGACATCTTAATGATATTTAGTCTTCCAGTCCATGAACACAGAAGGTCTTTCCATTTGTTTAAGTCTTCCTTGATTTCTTTTAGCGTTGTTTTGTAGTTTTCTGAATATAGGTCTTATACATCTTTGGTTAAATTGATTCCTAGGTTTTGAGTCTTTTTGCTGCTAGTAAATGGAATTTTTTTTCCTGATTTCCTCCTCAGATTGTTCAATACTAGTGTACAGAAACATTTCTGATTTTTGCACATTTATCTTGTATCCTGCCACTTTGCTGAATTCATATATTAGCTCAAATAGCTTTATTGTAGACATTTCAATTTTCTAAATATAGGATCATGTTATCTGAGAATAGTAAGCATTTTACTTCCTCTTTTCCTATTTAGATGTCTTCTTTTTTTCTTGTCTAATTGCTCTAGTTAGAACTTATAGCACAATATTGAATAACTGTTGTGACAGTGGGCATCCTTGTCTTGTTCCTGATGTTAGAGAGAAAGTTTCAACCTTTCCTTATTGAGTACAATATTGTTTGTGGATTTTTAATATATGCCCTTTATCATACTTCTATTCCTATCTTTCAAAGTGCTTTTATCAAGAAAGGACTCTGGATTCTGTCAAATGCTTTTTCTATAGCCATCGAGATGATCATGTGTTTTTTTTCCCTTTGTATACCAGTAATAAATCCCACTTGGTCATGGTGTATAATTCTTTTGATGTGCTGTTGGATTCTATTTGAAAGTATTTTGTTGAGAATTTTTGCGTCTATGTTATTAGATATAAAAAATTGTTCTGTAATTTTCTTTTCTTGTATTTATCTGGTTTTGGTATTGGAGTGATGTTGGCTACATAAAATGTGTTAGGTACTTTTTAAATTTTTCAATATTTTAGATTTTAAACAGGATTGGTGTTAATTCTTCTCGAAATGCTTGGTAGAATTCACCTGTGAAGCTATCTGGCCCTTTTCTTTGTTGGGAGATTTTTGAAGGCTGTTTCAATCTCTTTAAATGGGATTGTTTTGTTTAATTCTTGTATTTCTTGTAGAGTCAATGCAGGTTGTGTGTTTCTATGAATTTGTCCATTTTATCTAGGTTGCCTGGTTTGTTGGCATACAGTTTCTTATACTATCCTCTTATGAACCTTTTTATTTCTGTGGTGTCATTCCTAACTTCCACTTTTCATTTCTGATTTTGTTTATTTGCATCTTCTCACTTTTTCCTTTGTTAATCTAGCTAAGAGTTTGTCAATTTTATTGATCTTCTCAAAGAACCAGCTTTTGGTTTTATTGATTTTCTCTGTTGTTTTATTGTTCTCAATTTCAATTATTTCTGCTCTAATCTTTATTATTTCTTTCCTTATGCTTGCTTTGAAATGGTTTGCTGTTCTTTTTCTAGTTCTTCCAGGTTTTCAGTTAAGTCTTTGATTTTAGTTCTTTCTTCTTTTTTAATATAGGTGTTTAGGGCTATACATTTCCCTTTGAACATTGCTTTCCCTCTATCCCATAAGTTTTGATAAGCTGTGTTCTCATTTTCATTCATCTCAATACATTCACTAATTTCTCTTACAAATTCTTCTTTAACCCACTGATTGTTTAGGAGCGTGTTGTTTAACCTCCACACATTTGCAAAATTTCCTCTTTCCCATTTATTATTGATTTTAAGTTTCATTCCATTATGATCTGAAAAGGTGCTTTGTATAATTGCAATCATTTTTTTATACTTATTGAGACTTGCCCTGTGACCCAACATGTGGTCTATCCTGGAGAAAGATCCATGAGCACTTGAGAAGACTGTACAACCCATGGATTTGGGATTCAATGTTCTGTATGTCTGTTAAGCTACCTCATTATCATAACGTTCAAGTTCTCAGTTTCCTTGTTGATCTTCTGTCTAGCTATTCTGTCTAATGATGTGAGTGGTGTGTTGAAGTCTCCAACTATTATTGTAGAGACACTTCTCCCTTTAGTTTTGTCAGAGTTTGCCCCATCATTTTGGGGCACCTTGGTTAGGTGCATAGATATTTATGACTGTTATTTCTTCCTGGTGAATTGTCCCTGTTATTAATGTATAATGGATTCCTGTATCTCTTATTATTTTTTGGATTTAAAGTCTGGTTTTTTTTCTGATATGAGTATAGCTACCCCTGCTCTTTTCTGGTTACTATTTTCATGGAGTATCTTCTTTCAACCCTTCACTTTCAGGCAATTTGTATCCCTGTGTCTAAAGTGAGTCTCTTATAGGCAGCATAGAGATGGCTCATGTTTTTTATCCATTCTGTCAGCCTATATCTTTTGATTGGGGAGTTTAATCCATTCACATTCAATGATATTACTGTAAATGCATTATTTACTACGATCATTTTATTCTTTGGCTTTCATATGTCCTATCTTATTTTTGTCTGTCTTTTTAAACTTTTGATTATCCTTTCTGCTAGTTTTGCCTTCTACACTCTCCTCCAAGCCTCTCTCTTCTTTCTTTTTCTTTTGGGCTCTAAGGTTCCCTTTAATGCTTCCTGCAAGGGCAGATTCTTTTTTACAAACTCTCTTAGTTTCTGCTCATTTGTGAATATTTTAAACTCAACTTCATATTTTAAGGACAATTTTTCTGGATAAAGAATTCTTATCTGACAATTTTTCTTTTTCAGTATCCTAATTATATCATACCACTGTCTTCTCACCTCCATGGTTTCTGATGAGAAATCCACACTAAGTCTTAAGGGCATGCCTTATATGTAATGGTTTGCGTCTCCCTTGCTGTTTTCAGAATTTTCTCTTTATCTTTGATGTTTGACATTCTGAGTAGTCTGTGTCTTGGAATAGTCTATTTGGATTTATTCTGATTGGGGTATGCTGTGCTTCTTGGACATGTAAATTCATTTCTTTCATGAGAGTTAGGAAATTTTAAACCATTATTTCCTCAAATACTCTTTCTGCCCCTATTCCCTTCTCTTCTCCTTCTCTAACTCCCGTGACACGTGTTGTTGCACTTTGTGTTATCATTCAGCTCTCTGAGTCCCTGCTCAGTTTTTTTCATCCTTTTTTCTCTCTTCTTTTGTCTTCAATTTTAGCTATTCTGTCTTCTCTATCACTTATTCCTTCTTCTATCATTTCATGTCTGCTGTTATAAGCCTCTAATATGTTTTTATCTCACCTCTTGTGTCTTTCATTCCCATAAGCTCTGTTATTTTTCTATTCAGGATTTCAAATTCTTCTTTGTCCTTGCCCAGTGTCTTCTTGATGTCCTTTATTGCTTTAGCCATATTGTCTTTCAACTCATTGATTTGATTTAGGAGATTTGTATGAACCTCACTGATTAGTTGTCTCAAATCCTGTGTCTCACCTGGGGCTTTGATATATTCCTATGCTTCAATCATTTCTCCCATTTTCTTAGTATGACTTATAATTTTTTGTTGATGTCTAGGCATCTGATAATGATTGTGAGTTTACTATGATGCTCAATTACTCTCTCTTACATAGGGGTTTAGTAGCAGGAGGCTTTGTGTTACTGCTGTTCTTTGATTCTTGATTCAACCTATGCTAGGTCGTTAGGATGTTCCTGTTAGTTGCTCAAATCCAGGCCATGGATCCAGTTAAAGATTGGAGAACTGCTTCCAAGGGCCTTGGGAAGGGAGGCTATAAAGGCCAGAAAAACCTCTTACTTACTTTTAATTTCCTCATGAGAACTTTTTTGGTCAGTCAGCAGATGGTGCTCATTGGCAGTCCTCTCAGTTCAAAGCCTGGTATGTTCTCTCCAACCACAACAATGTGACAGAGGATCCTGCCTCAAGGCTATTCAGAGCCTAGCAAATCAAACTTTTTCAGAGGCTATTCTCCAACCTTTTTTAGCAGTTCCCTCCCTTTTCTTGAAGAGAAAGTATAGCAGTTTGATATTTTTATGAATTCCAAAAATAGATATTGTATTATGTTTATGAACTGGTCTGTTCCTCTGGGCATACTAGATTGGATTGGATTCAGAGGTTTCACTTTTACTTGATTAAATAATGACTAAGGCTTTGATTGGGCCACATCAGTAGGATGTTGAGTCCCTGGCCCCTTGATGGGTGGGGACTCACAGAGAAAATGACATGGCAGAGGAGAAAGTTAGAGTTTTGATATTGGAGCCCCAGGAAGTAAACACACAGAGAAGGCTCCATTAGATACAGCAGAGTCCCTGGGAACAGAGATGAGCTGTTAGCCTGATAGTCTATAGCTGGCCTTGTGGAGAGAATAGAGTAGCTGAGCCTGGAGAGAAACAAGCCCCAGGAGAGAGACTAGACTTATCCCAGCCTACAGCAGATATTGGAAGAAGCTGGGACCATGGAGCCTGAAGAGGAAGAGGAAGTCTGAAGTCTGAACCCTTGCAGATGTCGGCAGCCATCTTGCTCCAACATATGACAACATACTTTGGTGAAGTAAGTAACTTATACTTTATGGCCTGGCAACTATAAGCTTCTACCCCAAATAAATACCCTTTATAAAAACCAATTTCTGGTATTTTAAATCAGCACCCCTTTGGCTAACTAATACAGGAAATAACTCTACTTTCCTCTGCATCCTCAACAACCAGTCTCAGTAGGGAGAGTGATTAAGAGGGTCAGATCTCTTTTGTCCTATGCCAGCTCCCAAGACAAAAAATGGTATGGTCCCACCTGGCCAGAAGGACTGGTAGGACACTACATAACAAATTCGTTGGCCAAAAGCTGAAGCAGCCTCGGGCTGCTTCCCTGTCTCTCCCATTTCCTGGTCAAGTGGATGCCTGTGGCCCCCTCTGTCCCGAGCCACTGGCCAGAGAATTCAAAGCGGTCTATAGCTTTCACTCACAGTCTTTCCATCAAGATCCTTTTCCTGTGCCCCCTCTCTTCTAGGTGGTGTCCAGCCTTCCCCTGGTGTCCTAAACCCTAGAACATTTTTTCCAGGCAATCTCTTCCTGTCTTCTAGCTATTTTTCTGGGAGAGAAGTGAGTCCCGTGTCTCTCTAATCTGCCATCTTCCTGAAAGCTGCCAGGATTATTCTTATTATTTAAAACATATAGCATACATAGCATTACACATATAAATTAGTTTTCCCCCAAAATTAAAACAAAATTCCATAGGAAAGAAAATGGCAAAGCATTCATTCATTCATATAACAAACAATTTCTTTTCCTTTTCCATTGTTTCTGTGATATGAAGCCACTGAGGCATTTTGAGGAGAGGAGTGACATGATTTGACTTCACAGGATCTCTGAATGTATTGCTATGATAACAAGGTAGCTACCCTGAAGACACAGAGGCCCATTAGAAGGATATTGAAGCTAATCTAGAAATAGATGATAGTGCCTTAGACCAGATTCCACTAGTGCTGACAGGAAATGGTCATATTCTGGATTTACTACAAAGACAAAATTAACACATTTTGCTAGATTTGATATGAGATACGATAGGACAAAAAGATTCAAGAGTATTCTGTGGTTTCTGATTTGATCAGCTGGTAAAATGGTATTGACATATATTGAGATGGGGTTGACTATATAAGGAGAAGTTTTGAGAGTTGAAAAAAAAGGAAATAGTTAAATACCAAATATGGTTAGTGAGTTTCTTGGAAGTTTTATGTATCAACTTGGTCAGTGTCAATGTTATTGGGGCGATATATTCACCCCTCCAAGTGCAGGGTTGTGCATCCCTTTCCACATGTATATATGGGTCCTCCTTCTTGGCCCAAGGATATCTTTTCAATACAATAGAATTTTATTCTTCCTAAAATTCATCCCTTGTCTGTTCCTTTTAGTCTTAAGATGGCAGTGCTTCTGCTCATACAAATGTTCACAAAATGCTTGTTGGCTCCATGTGCATTTCAAGGGTGTCCAAGCAATCAGACTAAAGGACTTTTCACCAATCCTTCCTGTAACAGCACTTCCATCATGACTTCTTCTGAAATGTCTGACTGGATCCATGTTCAGCCACACCCTATTTAGCAAAGAGTTGTTCATTTAAACCCTTATGGGAGCCCATTCTCTGGGGACTCATTTCCCAAAAGCTCAGGGAAGGTCCTCATAGAGACATTTCTGGCCTTAGTCTCAGAACACATTATATGGGTAGCCTGAGAATTTTCCAAATCATCAATTGCTGGTTCCTTTGTTAAGAGTTTAGTGCTCACCTTATCCCTTCCTCATGTGTTTTCCTGTAAGTTTCAAGGAGAAACCATGCTCTGTCTTCCATACATAGCTTGGAAATCTCCTCAGCTAAATATCCAAGTTTATCACTTATAAATTCCACTTTCATTACAGCATTTGAAATGAAATAATTCAGCCACGTTGTCTATAAAACTCTCTTTACTTTAGACTAAGGATCACATTTCCTCTAGTTACCAATAGCCCATTCATCATTTTCCTTTTAAGGCCGCATCAGAAGTACGTTTAATGTCTGTATTTCTACCTAGTCTCCTCAAAGCAATCTAAGCTTTTTATATCAAATATCACACAAATCTTTTAGCCTCTTTGTTACCAATTCCAAAGGTGTTTCACATTTTTAAGTATTTGTAATTACAGCATTCCACTTTCTGGTGCCAAAAACTGCCTTTGTTTCTAGGCTGCTAATAGAAATACCACATAATATATTGGCTTAACCATAGTTTCAGAGGTTTGAAGGCTTGCTTCCTCCTGGGGTCAGTGGCCCGCTGATGGCCAGCCCTTCTTGGGTTCCTTGCCGTTCACGTCACCTGGGAATATTTTTTCCTTCTGGTTCTGTTCACTTCCATCTTCCACCTCCACCCCATGGATTTCTGTTTATAAGGCCTCCAGTAATAGGATTAAGGCTCATCCTGATTCCGTTGTCCATACCTTAACTGAAAATAACACCTCCAAAAGTTGCTATGTATGATGGATTCACACCCACAGGAACGGGATTAAGATTAAGAACATTTTTTGAGGGGTGGGGTACATAATTTAATCTACACAGATATGTAAGTTCCTAAGCATAGGAGGTCCTCTGCAGCATTGTTTTATACTAGCAGAGAGTTGCAGGCAACCTAGATGCCATGCATAGGTGATAAATAACATAAACACAGTGGATTCTTTCAATGAGATATAATGCCAGTGGAAATAATGAATGAGAGTTATACACAAAGAAATGAATAAATAAAAAAGACAGAGTTCAATAGCATAGAATAAGAATGCTAGCCCAATTGCTGTTTATGTGAGTTAAATCTGCACAAGGAAAACTATAGTATATATATTTTAAGGGATAGTATAGCTCTAAAGACATACCTTAAACAATTTTCTGAATTAGTAAGATGGATAAGGAGACTGTAACTTTAAAAAAATAAGAAATGGATCTTTGACAGTTGATGGTTATAGGTTTTCATTAATGTCAGAGTATCTGAAGTTAAAGAAAAGTAAAAAAACAATTAAAGAGCATACCCATAATCACCATTCCAAACCTTCAGTCTACCATCAGTTCTTTGATCACTCAATAACCCATTGTTGAAAATTGCAAGCAAAATAAACCTTCAATCTTTCTTTCCTACTGGTTAAAGATTTCTCTGGTCAGCTAGTAAGAAAAAATAGATTTGTTTCCTAGTAACCTCTATGCTAATCTCTCTTTACTCTGATTATTTAATGGTGTCTTACTCTTTCTAATTAAAGCTTTCCCTAATGGAGTTGGCTTAGAGCAGGTTGACTGAAGTTCCTTTGAAATGATGAAATGGAAGAATCAGGTCTTTTTATTTTTCTCTTTAACCTACTACTGTTCCTTCATATTATCAAATGGTACATATCTGTGTATGCTTACTAAATAATTTACAATTCCAAGTAAATTAGGAAACTAATAACTGAAAACTCTAGAGCAATCCCCCATAACCTTGTGAAGCTCTCATATGAATTGGGGTACCTTTATCACAGAAATTTATTAATAATTTATATTTCCAATAGGCAATAAACTAAGCACATTGTGCTAAATTTGGCATAAGAAGAAATGCGGTTTTTGAAAATATTGGCCAAATCAGAAAAATGACATACATATATCACTCCTTTCCTAGCAACCTCTAAGAACGTGTTTTCTAAACCATTTGATTTTGTGTTATCTAAAATGCTGCTTCCTTCCTCTAGTCTTTTTTCTTGGCTTTGACTGTCAAGGGGAGATTTACTGCGAATGTCTCTACAAGTTGATTGATTAATACAGTGATATAGTCTAGGTCAGAAACTACCAGGAAAACTGATGTATTGATTGTGCGATCAACTAAAATAATGAAATAACATTATGTAGAAAAACCTAGTTGATTTTTTAAAAATCAGAAGACATATTACTGTGAAGGCAATGAAAGGAAGGCATCTCCCTTGAACTAGCATGCCTTATTTAATATGTGCCAAAAGAATGATGCAGCTAAGTAAACCTTTACAATGATCTTGCACAACAGCCATCTATAGGAAATTTCCCACTGCTTGGCACAAGCAGATGTCTTCAAGCACAGGTAAAGATGGGGATATTATAATGCTAAATGCTGACTATTCTGGGGTCATTTTAATGCTAAATGCTGAAAATCTACTTTGGGAATCTAATTTTCACTCTCTGATTATCCTAAAAGAGGAGGAAATAGTTCAGAAGAGGAAGAATGGAGCTTATATTTTCAGAGAGAAGAGCAATCATGATGTCCTCACTGATGGACTAATGATCATTAGTAAACCAAACGCTTTTTTTCTGCTAGGCATCACTTTTATAATCAAAAGTTCATACCTCAATGTAGCAGCTTGATTTTATCTATGAATTCCCAAAAGAAATATGGATTGTGTTTGTAAACTGGTCTGTTCCTCTGGAAATATTATATTGTATTAAATTCAAAGGTTTCACTTTTACTTGATTAAATTATGATTAAGGCTTTGATTTGATCATGTCAGTAGGATGTTGAGTCCCTGCCACCTTGGTAGGCACGGACTCACAGAGAAAACAACACAGAGAAGAAGAACACAGAGGAAAAAAGACAGCTCCATAGACATGGCAGAGGCCCAGGGAAGAGAGATGAGCCTGATAGTCTACAGCTGACCTTGTAAAGAAAACTGATAAGCTGAGCCGTGAAAGAAATGAGCCCTGGGGAGAGAGATGTGCCTTATTCCAGCTTACAACTGAGATTGGAAGAAGCTGGGACCATGGAGCCTAAAAGGAAGAAAGAAGGCTGAACTGGTATGGACATTGCCCACCATCTTGCTCCAATACATGGCCATGACTTTGGGTGAGAAAGTACTTGTTATGGTCCCTTGAATTAGACTCTTTTGGGCCTTGTGACTGTAAGCTTCTACCCCAAATAAATACCCTTTATAAAAGCCAACAGATTTCTGGTGCTTTGCATCAGTACCCATTTGGCTAACTAATACATTTACTGATTTCAAATTTTAGTAGAAAGCTTTAGTTGAATGAAAAAAGTTAAACAATATGCTTTCAAGATTAAGAACATCTTTTACCAGAAAGATGTGTAGAGTGTATAGAGCATAAAAGTATAGAGTATGTATCTATCCATCTGAGGTGGTTTGAAGCTGTATTGATTCCAGGAAAACATGTTGTTAAAGTTAAAGCAGTCCTGTGGGTGTGAACCCATTCTAAGTAGGACTTTTTGATGAGGCTACTTCAGTTAAGGTATGACCACCTCAGTCAGCATGGGTCTTAATCCTATTACTGTATTCCTGTATAAACAGTGAAAACAGAGAAAGAGTGAGAGAGAGACAAAGCCACAAGAAGCAAGAAGTTATATGGAACCCAGAAGAGAAGGAAGAGACCAGGAGAGGCTGCCATGTGTCTTGTGATGTGACAAGCTAAGGCCCAAGACTCACCAGCAGCCAGCCCCAGAACACCTCAGTCTTAGAGAGAAAGCATCACCT
The DNA here is from genome assembly GCA_029593785.1 of Cabassous unicinctus. Classification (NCBI taxonomy): domain Eukaryota; kingdom Metazoa; phylum Chordata; class Mammalia; order Cingulata; family Chlamyphoridae; genus Cabassous; species Cabassous unicinctus. Next base: position 20,284 of record JAQZBX010003545.1, on the reverse strand, counting down.
TGCTGATGTCTTGATTTGGACCTTTTCTTGGCCTCAAAACTGTGAGCAAATAAATTCCCACTGTCTAGCCTATTTCATGGTATTTGCTTAAGCAGCCTCGGAAACTAAAATACAATCTTTTCCCTCAATTTTGACAGAAAACAGAAAAATGATAAAGCAACCTAGTAAAATGTTTTCCCCCTACTACTTATTTCTTAAAAAGAAAATGTATGGTTTCAAATCTACTTGTTTCCAAATAAATTAAAACTCAGATTTGGAAATATGGCATAACTCTAAACCATTCAGTTTTGCCTTAGCAGATGAAAACTTAGAGCCAAATAAATATAATATCTTAGGTTTTTTTTTTGGTTTTGTTTTTTTCAAATGTGATACAGACGTAGAGTCTTATAGCACAAAGTAACATGATCCAGAAGCCAATGTGTAAAACACAAGGAACACAGAAACAAGGAAAGCAGGGTCTGTAGGTAGCTCTGCTCATTCACTCTCACTCCTGACTCCAACTCCTCCCCCCTAAAATGGAACCCCAGTGACTTTACAGGGCACATTTTGCAAACTGCTGGTCTGTGTTTACTAGGTATAGGTTAGGTGCCCCAAAATAGCCACTCCTATTTCCTCAAGCACTATGCATATTTTCTTAACATGAATGGTATTGAATCAAAAATCTCAGTTTAGAGGGAACAGGAAAAACATTTTGCATGGTGATTTATTCTGCTAATAATCCCCCTCCCAATCCTTTTTGAATATGTCTGTGGCTTATATAAATAAATGACATGGATTCTTCTGTTAGGTTTTTTCCATGCCAGAGCAACCTTCTTTGTCTACAAATCAAATTAACACCTGCCTCTCACATACTGTGGCTCTCTTTTTACAAAGGACATCTTAATTGCATCTTCAGACTTGGGGCCTGCAGAGAAGAAGATAGCCCCTCTGTCCCAGTAACAGCTGGGTATTTCCCTCAGAGGTATTACCTGGATATGTTTCCTTGTATATATATATTCCCCAAAGTTTTCAAGATTACAATACAAGCTTGAATTCCATGACTAAATTTCAGGCTAAAAAAAATACTATCCTTTATACTACTGATATCAGGGTTTAAAAATATATAGAAAAAATGGTTGAATTAATTTCCTGTGACTGCCATAAATTACCATAAATGTGCTGGCTTGAAACAATAGAAATTTATCTCACAGTTCTGGAAATGCTGGTGTTGGCAGGGCCACACTCCTTTTGGAGACTCTCGGGGAATATGTGTTCTTTGCCTCTTCCAGGTTGTGGTGGCTGCCTGGGCATTTGGCATCACTCTAATCTCTCCCTACTTGTTTACACTGCCTCCTTCTACTCTGCATCTTTTCCTCTTCAGTCTCAAATCTCCCTACCTTTCTCTTATAAGGACACTTGTCACTCACGTAATCCAGGATGATTTCCTCATCTCAAGGTTCTCAGTTTACATCTACAATGACCTTTTTTCCAAATAAGGTAACATTCACAGGTTTCAGTGGTTAGGATTCAGCCATATATTTGGGGGAGGGGAGGTGAAGCCACTCAACCTACTACAGTGATCAAGTGAAAATATCAAAATAGGTTGCTGAATTTTTACCCTGACATGACTGGACTTTGAAGATGTGAATTTAAATTCTAATTTGGCCTTTCCTTCTATCATAAGCCTAATGTACATCTCCATTTTTCTTTTACAAAGTTGGGAACTCTCCAAGCTCTTTCCTTCCTAAGATCCTTCCACTGCTTATTTCTATATGAAATGCTCTCCTCCACCCCCCCGCCATTTTTTTTGCCCAATTAAATTGTACCTAAATAATATTTCACATACTCTTCTTAATCTGACTGCCCTACCACCTCCCTATGCCTCCAAACAAACACTCAGTTTCGTGTCCTTGTCATGTACAGTAATAAAACCTTGATTTCTCCTTTGATGCAATTAACAAATTTATGATTAAATAGTTTTGTGATTACTTGTTTAATGTATAAAATTCCTGAGGGTGGGATTTTGTCTCCTCTGCTTGCCATTGTATCTCAAGTATTTAGCTCATTCTTGCCACATAGTGCAAACTCAAAACATATTTCAGGAATGAATTAGTAGACTGAATGGATGGATGAACAAAGGATGTATGAACAGATGGTTGGTTGAATGGAAGAAATAAGTCCTGGACAAAGACAAGAGTTGGAGGAGACAAATATAAGATGATTCCCCTTTATGGCTTTTGGCCAATGGCTTGAGGCAGGGTGACTGGGATGTTGAAGAGATTTGGAGGGTCACTGGAGCATCCTAGAAAATATTCATATATTTTATTCTTCTGTGATGAGTTCTTTTTTTTAATTCTGAAAAGCAGAATAGTCTCTGCAATCTCTAAGATGTTCTGGGACCATAAGGAATTCCACCTACTTGAGGAAAGAGATGCAGGTCCCAGGAACATGGAATGAAATGGGAGAGTGTCAGCTATGGCAAAGTCTTGTGTCTGTCCACAGTACAATTAACAGTGTTATTAAAGCTCACAAAATTTTGTTTATCATCGTGTTTGACTATGAAGAACAATGAATAGAAGGAATCTCCCCATTATTCAGTTGAGGATTCCTAAGCTCATAAATATTTAGTCCTAAGGACAAGTTTACAGTCAGTCTGGACCTGGTATTCATGGAGGGCTCTGAATCCACTACTATCCAAGTGTTATTACATATCTTATCCTACCGCGTTTCCTTCTTTCTTGCTTTATTAGGCATTAGGTTGAGCCATATGAAATTGCCATTTTTGTAAATAAAAAATGGTCAAATACGACAATTTCATATGGTTCAACTAAAATAAACTGAGTATAAGTCACACATTGCTCATATTCATAAATATTACTTATAAAAATCCCACAATATCTTTATTTTAGCAAAATAATAACAGAAAGAGGTAACTAATATCATGTAGGTTAGAATATGAGAAATTTTATTTCATCATTATTAAGACTCAGTATATTATATTATCAGTTAAATTTGATCCCCTCTCCCTCCCAAACTTGTACTCTCTTGGGCCTCTCTAGGTCTATGCTATCTGTTGGGAATGAATCATGTCCACCACAAAAGATATATTCAAGTCCTAACCCCTGGTCCTGTTGGTGTGCATCCCTTTCTAAATAGGACATTTAAAGATCATATTATTCTTAACTTGTGGACTCATTTGTGAATAGGATCTTCAGAGATCCTATTTAGATGAGAGCAAATTGAATCAGGATGGGGCTTAATCCAAATGACTGGAGTTCTTTCAAGTAGAGGAAATTCTGAATTGCAGTCAGTTTGTAGAAGTCAGAAGTCAGAAGAAGACAGAGAATGAAGCACATTGCCATGTGACAGGGAGAGATACTTGCCAAGGAACCCCAAGGGCTGCAGCAAGCAAATGCCAGAACATTAAATACTCTGGGAGAAAACTTGGCCTGTTGATACCTTGATTTTGGGCTTTTAGCCTCCAGTACCTTTAGAAAATAAATTCCTGTTACTTAAACAAACCACTGTGTGGTATTTGCCATAGCAGCCCTGGCAAACTAAGACACTATCCAATATTTGAAACATAAAATATGTTTATTTACCAACTGGTATATTTAGGGCACTCTTTATATGTTGCTCAAAACTATTAGAGGACTTCTGGGAAAGATGAAGGAATAAGGAGCTCCAAGACTCAGTACTTCCATCAAAACAACTATTAAACAGGCATGAAATGTGTGAAACCACTATTCTGAAACTCCAGAGGCCAGAAGAACACAGTACAGCATCCAGGAAGAGTGGGAGGAAGAGCCAATAAAGTATGGTAAAGAACACTTAAATCACTCTCTCTGTGCAGTGGCTAATAATGCCATTCCCCATTCTCATGGTAGGCCGCGTTGGGGTCCAGTCATGACTAGATTACTGGTGACAGAAAGGGTCATAAAAATCCCGTTCCCCGAGAACAGGGGTGGGCACAACTGATTACTGATCATGGCATTTGATTAGAGAATTTGGATTGCTGGGGGCCTGGCTATAAGGACAAATATTGTTCCAATCTGCCCCTAACAAAGTAAGGAGAAGCCATTGTTTCAACCCTCCACAGACAGAGACAGACAGGGATAGAGACAGTGAAGATTTCAAGATGCAGTGCTTCCTTAGGGCTGTGGACAACAGTTAACAGAAGGGCTGCATTTGCAGAGAAGGCCAGGAAAGCCCAACTTAGGGGGGCCACAGAAGCTTTTGGCATCCTTCCTGACTACCTGTCCAGGGAAATTTGGAACTGATCTGTGCCCCATTCGTGCATCTCAGGCCCTGTTTCAGCTGGGAAGATTGACTTGGGAAAGTCCTCATCAGAGTGACCTTCCTGTCAGAATTTCCCTCCAGGTAAAAGAAGCTAGGAACAATGAAAGCAGTGTTAAAAAAAAAAAAAAAAAAAAAAACAATGGAGGTAGAAAGTTTGGAACAAAGTGCTGTTGGTTTCAAACACCCAGGAAAGGGAGGTCTGTCTCCTAGAAAACAAAGGGGAGAACCAAATTCCTGTCAATGGGGAACTCCAAAACAACTAACAAGCAAAAACCCAGAACAAGACACAGGTACAGAAATACAGGGAAATGCCTGAAATTGACATTTGCCTTGGGCAGACCTTCCTGATAGGAAGGCTAAAGCTCAAGAAAATTGCTGTCTTATCACCAGAGAATCACAGAACCAAAAAACAAACATATCAGGGAATAAATCTTGGAGTTAACATTTTAAAATATTAAAATGCACAGTGTGCAACAAAAGAATACAATACAAAGAAAGACAGGAAAGCATGGCCCCATCCAAAGGAAGAGAATAAAAATACATAAAACATCAATGAAGAAGACAAGAATATAGACATACCAAACAAAGCCATTAAAAAATGATCTTAGAAATGCCCAAGGAGATGAAGTGTAGAGAAAGAACTAAAGGATAATAATAATAAAATAAAAAAAAAATGATCAATATGAGAATCTAAGTAAAGAGAAAGAAATTTTAAAAAGGAAACAAACAGAACTAATGGAACTAAACACAACAATAACTGAAGTGAAAACTGCTCAGGAGGGTATCAGGAGAAGATTGGAATTGGCAGAAGAAAGAATCCATGAACTTGAAGACAAGACACTTGACATGAGTCAAGCTGAGGAACAGATTGAAATAAGAAATATTAAAAGTGAAAATTGCTTAAGACAGCTATGAGACACCTGCAGGTGCACAAATACATGCATTATGGGAGACCCAAAAGGAAGAAAAAGAGAGAAAGGACAAGAGGGATGCACAAAGAAATAATGACAGATAACTTCCCAAACTTAGAAGGGACTGCAATATGCACATCCAAGAAGCCCAGAGAACTCCAACCAGGATAAATGTGAAGAAAGTACACCCCATCATATACTGATTACACTACCAAAAGCAAAGGACAAGGAGAGAGTTCTGAAAGCTGTAAGAGAAAAGCAATGTGTTATATACAAGGGAGTCCCAATTAAATAGAGTGCCAATTTCTCATCAAAAACTATGGAGGCACGAAGGTAGTTGGTTGAAATATTTAAAGTGCTGAAAAAAAAACTACCAGTCAAGGATGTTATATCCAACAAGACTCTCTTTCAAGAATTGGGGGAAGATTAAGATATTTCAGATAAACAAAAGCTGAGGGAGTTCATCACCACTACACCTGCCATACAAGCAATGTAAAGGAAGCTCTTCAGAATGAAAGGTAAACACACTAGACAGTGGTTCAAAGTAGCATAAAGAAATAAAGACCTATGGTAAATGCAACCATTTTGGTAATTATGAATGCCAGTGTTATTGTATTGTATTTTTTGGTCTGTAACTCCACTTTTTATTTTCTACAGGTGCTAAAATGCAAATGCATAGTGAATAATGGCATATCTATGCTTTTGAACACACAATGTACAAAGATATAAGTGGTAACAAGTATAAAAAATGTTGGGGGACCAAAGGATATAGAAAAGTATGTGTGCATGCTATTGAAGTTGTATCAAATCAAGTATGATTTTTATATATTTGGGGTGTTAAATTTAAACCCGTGGTAGCCACAAGGAAAATAGATTTAAAATATATCTAAACAGAAATTAGAAGGCACTCAATATGGTACAACAAAAGAAAGCCAATAAATATATAAAAGTAGGCATGAACAGTAATAAGGTACAAAAACGTAATAAGACTTACAAAGGCTAAATAGCAAAATGACAGAAAAAGCCCTGTGATATCAGTAGTGACTTAAAATGTAAATGGATTAAACTTTCCAGTCAAAAACAGAGATTGGCAGAATGGATAAAAAAGCATGACTCAACTATGTACTGTCTGCAAAGTATAGAACTACCGTATGACTCGGCAATCCCACTGTTAGGTATATACCCAAAAGAAAGCATGGACTAAAACATATTTGTACATGGATGTTCATAGTGGCATTATTACAACTGCCAAAAGATGGAAACAACCCACATGTCCATCAACCAGTGAATGGATAAATAAAATGTGGTATATATATACAATGGAACATTATTCAGCCATAAAAAAGAATGAAGTCCTGATACATGCAACAACATCGATAAGCCTGGAAGACTTTGTGTTGAGTGAAATAAGTCAGAAACAAAAGCACAAATATTGTATGATCTCCCTGATTTCAAACACTAACTATAAGTCAACTCATAGAGTCAGAATCTGAAAAATACATTACCAGGATGGGGATAGGGAATGGAAAGATAAGGTTTAAAATGCACAGGGTTCCTATTTGGAATGATGGAAATGTTTTGGTAATGGATGGTGGTGATGGCAATACAACATTGTGAATGCAGTTAATAGCACTGAAATATATATCTGAATATGATTAAAAGAGGAATGTTAGATTGCATATATGGCAACAGAATAATTTTTTTTAATCCTTGGAACTACACCACACAAACAGTGAACCCTAAATTAAGCCATGGACTACAATTACTAGAACAATTATAAATGTGTGCTATCATCAATTATACAAATGTTCCACACCAATGCAAGCTGTTGGTGTTGGGGTGGTGCATGGGAATCCTGTTTTTTAAGCATGATTGTTCTGTAAACCTAAAATGTCTCTAATAAAAAGAAAAAACCTGATTACTGAAATAATCTGAAATTCAAATATACAGAAAAGACAAAAATTTATAGCCAAATCTGGATATTAAAAAGAGAAGGGCTTTCTATAGGGAGGGTCAATATGGGGAACTCAAGAATAGCTTCCTATCTTTGAATTCAAAAACAGAATATTTTAATCTATGTATGTGTATTTTATGCCACATTTTGTTAACACATCCTTCAGTCTATTGTTCCTTAGAGATATAGTTTTATAGAGTCTGGATAAATACAAAGTACTTCAAAAAACAAAAGTAACTACATGAGTCAGTAAGCTGACAGTTCTTGAAAAATAATACGACCAATAAAGTGAATTTAAATGAAATGAAAGTCACTTTTACTTTTCCATTGCACTTGATATTAACCTATTTTCATAAATTTATCTAGGTGCTCAAACTAATTATATATCTGGAGGAAACGTATATTTACTGTCGTGTAACTGAAAATGAGCACAGGCCTGATGAGTCTGAGTACAAAGAGTGATTTTCCCTCCTCCAATTAATAATATGAAATACAAAACATGCATTCATTTTCACTGATTGACAGCTCCAATTTTGGATATATATTCAAACTAATGGGATGAAAATTGCAATACATGAATCAATTGCAGTTGTTCAATTGTCTATTTTGTAAAGTGAGAACATTTTAAATTATATATGATTTCATTGTCTCTCTCTGATAGCATCTTAACTGACAATACTACCATTGGTAAATTTGGTTTTAATGAGGAGCTTATCTGCATGCACTCAGTCCTATCCATTTGCTCATTTCCCATCTATTGTTATTTATGGAAGAAATAGATCTTTATTAATATTCACATGTCTTCTTATTTGCATCTGATACAAGAATTTACTTAGGATTGAATAGGGTTTTCAACCAATGGCACATAAACTGTATCTGTGTGGTACTGAATAAACCAGTTCACTCTGTATCCCTAATAGGATCTTCAACCAAAAATCTATTTAATTAAGAAAAGAAAAGGTAGAGCAGAGATGGTTTGTTGATTTAATGACCAATAAGATACCCCAAAATATGCTATTTCAGCCATGTCTAAATTCATGGACACTGCCATATTTTATACAGCAATTTTAAGGAAACTAAAATAGGCTGATAGCTTTTAAGTCTTCTGTGTGTCTAGTTGCTCATGCCGACGGATATGAATCAGCAAGTCCAATCATAAATGCTACAAAAATTCTTCTAGACAGCTTCCAGTTAATGGAATAATGTAAAAGCAAGCTTAGTCTTAATTATTTATGGAAATAATCTCAAAAGTCTTCAATGACTAAATATTTTACTATAGTCAGTGAAGAAAAGACTCAATATTTTTACCATAATAGGGGTCCTTTGCAATTTTTCTTTCATTTTCTGAAATTTCATTCTATGACTAATAAATGATAGCCCTAATTAATCATAATTAAAGAGGTCCCATTATAGAAAATAACTTAATCTTTCTGAGAAATAATATTCTAGAAATTTTTTCTTCTTGGTTGTCTGGAATATCTGAATTTACTACTGTGAGCATGTTTTTATTTAATAACAAGAGAGAAACACCAAGTGATTTAACCATCAGCTTAAGAATGGAAATGTGTTTTTTACAGAATTAGAAAAAGGAAGGAAGGCACGAAGGAGGATGAAGATAGGAAGGAAGAAAGGAAGGGAGGGAGGAGGGAGGGAGAAAGAAAACGAGAGGAGCAGAGAAAAGAAAAAAATAGCTTTGGAATGTTTGTTGAAGACCTAAGTTTGTCATGTGTTAATTAGTGTTGCATGTTTAGCTGCATAAATGTAATAAACCATGTAACTAAGCCCTTTAGGACTCAGTTTCCTCATATTTAAAATGAAGAAGTCAGATAAAATGATCTTCAGGATCTTTGACGCTCTAGAATTATCTACATTTGTTAGTCCGACTTTCTGTTATTTTGTTAAAACTGACTCTTCTAAATTCTTCCATCATTCTGGTGACTTCTTAAAGACTTTGAGACATAAATTTTACCATAGAATTTCTCTAAGCACAATAATCAATGTAATGTATTGGTATTTATATAGCATTTTAAACCTAGGTAGAACTAAGTGTCATTCCATTGTTAATAGGTGGGCACAATGTTACACAATAAATATTGACAGAAATGTTATTTCAGTCTAGAATTTCTGTCACCCAGTATTATTACCACTACAGTAAACTGCCTCTAGTTTTTATAATAAGAAAACAATAATTAACTATGAGAGGATCTTTTGTACTTGGAAATATTTTGTTCAAGTTGAAGTTAACTAGAAAAATATTATTTTCTTCATTTGTACCAAATGAGCTTTTAAAATTGAAACAACATATTTTTGGACCTACTGATTTATATTTAGTTTTCTTGTATGTAATCACAAAATCCCTTCTAAAATGTTTTTAAAAATCCATTCTTGTATGCATACAATTGGCTGCTGTACACAGGAAAAGTGATATTTCTGTATCTAAAATGATAAAGTATTTTGCCCTTTTTTAAGTAAGCTGCATTGCCAAATTGAAATAAATGATACTCAGAAACCTCCATTGGCTACTTTTTTCATAATGCAGAACTTAAAATAAATAACTTCATAGATCATAGGTAGGAAAAAATATTTGCCATGTATGTGGAAAATGATATTTGGTTTTGAGAATTACTCTTTACCATTGAATATCCCTATGGACTTATAAACCATGATATGCCAACAGTCAGGAAAATATTATATAGACCACAGTTATTTGAAAATGAGAATGAGTCCACATAATCTTGATAAATTGCAGAATCCCCAACACATGGCAAAGCATCAGAACAATGCCTTTTCCTCAGCATCTCTAATTCTCTCTAGTAGTTATGTAACATGAATTCACATAGGCACATGGAATCCCATTGAAAGTTAACCATTAATTACCTATAAAATGCTCTAGGACTAAATTTAATATTGGCCTTATGGGATTTGAGGAAGGACTCTTTATTTATGTATTTACTTGTGGATATTTTTTATAGACACTCTCCCTTACCCCCTCCCCCATCCACCAATAAACCCTAATCTCTGTGAATTTGCTATTTCTAGTCATCGCTTATAAATGATATAATACAATATTTGTGCTAATGTGCCTTGCTTATTTCACTGAGCATAATGTTTTCAAGGTTCTTCAATGTTGCAGCATGTCTTATAACTTCATTCTTTTCTATGGCCAAATAATATTCCATTGTTTTCATGTACCTCATTTTGTTTATTCATTCATTTGCTGATAGAAACTTGGGTTGTTTCCAGCTTTTGGCAATTGTAAATAATGCTGCTACATACATTGGTATACAAGTATCTGGCTGAGACCCTGTTTTTGCTTTCTTTGAGTATATCCTAGAAGTGGAATGCTTGGGTATTATAGTAATTCTATACTTAACTTTCTGAGAAACCACAAAAATGTCTTCTGCAGCAGCTACAGCATTTTACCTTCCCACCAAAAATGCATTGAAGTTCCAGTGTCTCTGCATCATCTCTAACATCTGTTATTTTCCACTTTTTAAATATGGATGCACATCGTTTTATTGTACTTCACTTTACTGCACTTCACAGGCATTGCATTTTTGATAAATTAAGGGTTTGTGGCACCCTATGTTGAGCAAGTCTATGCCATTCTTTCCAACAGCATGTGCTCACTTTATGTCTCTTTGTCACATTTTAGTAGTTCTCACATTATTTCAAACTGTTTCATTATTACATCTTTGATGTTACTATTGTAATTGTTTTGGGGCACCACGAACCACACCCACATAAGATGGCAAACTAATCGATAAATGCAGTGTGTGTTCTGACTTCTCCACCAACAGTCTGTTCCCTATCTCTCCCCCGCTCCTCAGGCCTGCCTATTCATTGAGACACAACAGTGTTCACATCAGGCCATTTAATAACCTCACAAAGGTCTCTAAGTGTTCAAGTGAAAGGAATCATTGCATGTTTCTTACTTTAAATCAAAAGCAAGAAATGATTAAGCTTAGTGAGAAAGGCATGTTGAAAGCCAAGATAGGCCAAAAGCTAGTCCTCTTGCACCAAACAGCCAAGTGTGAATGCAAAGGAAAAGTTCTTGATGGAAATTAAACATAATACTTCGGTGAATACATGAATGATAAGTAAGTGAAGCAGCCTTATTGCTTATATGGAGTGGTCTGGATAGACCAAGCCAGATGCAATATTTCCTTAAGCCAAAACCTAATCCAAAACAAGGACATAACTCTCTTCAATCCTAATAAGACTGAGAGAGGTGAGGAAGCTGCAGAAGAAAAGTCAGAAGCTAGCAGAGGTTGGTTCATGAGGTTCAAGGGAAGAAGCCATCAACATAACATAAATGTGCAACGTGAAGCAACAAGTGCTGATGCAGCATGTTATCCAAAAGATCTAGCAAAAATAATTGATGAAGGTGGTTACGCTAAGCAGATTTTTGATGTAGACAAAACAACCTTCTATTGGAAGAAAATTCCATCCAGGATTTCCATAGATAGAGAAGAAAAGCCAATGCTTCAAAGTTTCAAAGGACAGGCTGCCTTTCTTGTTAGGGCCTAATGCATTTGGTGAAATTAAGTTGAAGCCAATGCTTTTTAACCAATCTGAATATCCTAGGACCCTTAAGAATTTTGCTAAATCTACTCTACCTGTGCTCTATAAATGGAACAACAAAGCCTCAATGATGGTACATTTGTTTACAAAATGGTTTACTGAATATTTTAAGCCTACTGTTAAGAACTACTGCTCAGGAAAAAGATCCCTTTCAAAATAATACTGCTTATTTACAATTCACCTGGTCTCCCAAGAGCTCTGATGGAGATTTACAACAAGATTCGAGTTGTTTCCATGCCTGCAAATGCAACATCCATTCTGCAGCAAATAGTTCAAGGAGTAATTTCATATTATTTAAGAAATACATTTTGTAAAGCTGCCATAGATAGTGATTCTTCTGATGGATCTGGGCAAAGTCAATTGCAAACCTTCTGGAAAGGATTCACCATTCTAGATGCCATTAAGAACATTTGTAATTAATGGGAGGAGGTCAAATAACATTCACAGAGTTTGGAAGAAGTTGATTCCAACCCTCATGGAGGAAGTAACTGCAGATGTGGTGGCAATAGCAAGAGAACTAGCATTAGAATATGAAGATGCTACTGACTTGCTGCAATCTCATGATAAAACTTGAACAGAGGAGGAATTGTTTCTTATGGGTGAACAAAGAAAGTTGTTTCTTGAGAAGATGCTGTGAATATTGTTGAAATGACAATAAAGGATTTAGAATATTATATCAACTTAGTTGATAAAGCAGCAGCAGGTTTTGAGAAGATTGACTCCAGTTTTGAAAGAAGTTCTACTTGGGTAAAATGCTATCAAATAATGGCATACACAGAGAATTCTTACATGAAGGAGAGTCTATCAATGCTGCAAACTTCATTGTTTTAGGTTAAGAAATTGCTGCAGCCACCCCAACCTTCAGCAACCAGCACCCTGATCAGCCAGCAGCCAGCAGCATTGAGGCAAGACCCTCCACCAGCAAAATGATTGCAATTCGCTGAAGGCTCAAATGATGGTTAGCAATTTTTTAGCAATAAAGTATTTTTAAATTAAGGTATGTACTTTTTTTTAAGACATATTGCATTTTCACACTTAATATAATACAGTATAATATAAACACTGCTGTTACATGCCCTAGGAATCCAAAAAAATCGTGTGACTCACTTTGTTGCGATAATCTTTTTATTATGGTGGTCTGAAACTGAACCTGCGATATAGCTGAAGTATGACTGTAATATCCATCCTTGTGGGTGTGAAGTAGTGTTTCATTGTGGTTTTGATTTGCATTTCCCTATGGTGAATGATGTGGAGCATCTTTTCTTGTGCTTATTGGCCATTTGCATATCTTTGGTGAAATGTCTATTTAAGTCCTTTGCAAATTTTTTATTTGGGTTGTCTTTTTGTTGTCACATTATAAATGTTCTTTATATATTCTGGATATTAAACCTTTACCAGATATATGTTTTCCAAATATTTCCTCCTATTCTGTAGGTTCTCTTTTCACTTGTGTGGTAATTTCCTTTGATGCATTAAAGTTATTATTTTGATGAAATCAAATTATCTGTAATTTCTTTCATTGCTAATGCTTGTGGTGTCATTATTTAAGACTCCACTGCGAAATTCCAGGCCATGAAGATTTGCTCCAACATTATCTTCTAAGTTTTATAGTTTAGCTCTAGTATTTAGGTCCTTGATCCATTCTGAGTTGAAATTTGTATATGGTATGAAATAGGGGTCTAATTTCATTCTTTTGGAATTTGAATTCTTTGGAAGACTTTAATAAGAATTGGCATTAATTCTTCTTTAAATATTTGGGAGAATTCATCAGTGAAACCATCTGGCACTGGTCCTTCCTTTGGTGCAAATTTTTTGGAAGAGAAAAAAAAAGGAAAAGGGAAAAAAAAAAGGGTACTGCCTCTCCAAGTCTCTCATTATGTGCTAGCGGGAAGCCAGAAACTGCTACTCTCAAGGCTGAATCCCAAGCCAGTATTCCTGCTCATCCCTCAGGGATCTGCCAGACCAAAGAACACAGAAGAGAGAAAAGAGAGAGAAAATCAACCAACCAGAAACAAAACTAAACTCAATTAAACTAAATGAAAAGGTGCACCGGCTCTTTATGTCTACGTAAACGCTGTTGTGAGGCCAGAAGATGTGGCTGCCCAGAGGGCCAAAACCGAGGCATGCATCAGTGCTGGGCCCTCAGGGATCGGCCAGACCAGGAAACACCTACACAAAGAAGAAAAAATACAGCCTAAGAAAGTACACAAGCTCTTTAAATCCCAGAGAATGCTGGCGGAGACCTGAAGTCCCTGCTGCCCAGAGGGCCGAAACTGAGACCAATTTCTACTCTAGACCCTCAGTGTTCCCCAGATAGACCTGGACCCTCACCCCCAACTTTTGGAAGATGAGTTTCTCTGTTTGCTCTGGCCCCAGCCAGCTGCTCCTGGAATTTCCTTGTATTGCCCCAGGTGCTGCAGTTTCCACCGCAGCTGCCCAGAGTTAAGCAATGGGAGATGTCACTGGTTTGCATTTTCACTTACAAAAGTGGAATTTTCAGCAACTCTTCACTCTCTCCAGCAGTACTGGAGTTATTCTAGATGTCCATCTGATTCCAAGGTTGCTACCTACTTAATTCCAATCTTGTTTTCCAGCTCGTTCGTTTTTCTAGTGGAGGGAGCCAGTCATCTGTAAAACTTCCTACTCTGCCGTTTTTGTGTCTATGCCTCTGGGAAGGAACTTTAAATTTGACTCAAACACCAGATTATTTAGCTACATTCTCCATGTTTGTTTTTCAAATGAGTTTAATTTACTTTTCCTAAGGCATGTTAGATGATAGGATTCTAATTTTGGGGAATTGGGGAATGGAGGAATAGGGTTCTTAAAGAAATATTTTCATATATTCCCTTAATCATTTTTATGTTATTCCTGTTAGTGTAAATTAGCATCTAAATGTAAATTAAAATAACTTCATTTTATATTGATTATATTCTTTATGATACCAAAGTAGCATCTGCATGAAATCAAAAGTCATTTGTTAGAGGTTCCCCCTCACTAGGTTTGCAATAATTAGCAAGCTATTACTCCATTCCCCTTGATATACATTGAGGAAAGACAAGCCCCCCTGCCCATAGCCTACATGCCTAAAAACACAGCACTTCCCCAAATGTTGAACAAAGAAACCACGTGGAGATGGGAGTAAAGTGAGATAGAGGCATTCACCCCCTCCAGAGCAAGACACCACCAGCCTCTCCAGTATTCCAAGGACACATAACTCCCTAGTTCACTATCTTTTAGCCGTACAAGGGGAAAATTTCACCTCTAGAGCTTTCTATTGGCCCCAGCACCTCACTCAGACTGCCAACTTCCTCCCACCAACCATCATTTCCCCACCTAGGAAGGTACTCTATAAATTCATATTCCCCCTTCCAGGAGTGGGCTGAAGTCTATTCTTCAGACCCCCTCTGCTGGGAGAGCTTCTCAATAAACTTCCTGCCTGCAATTATCAGTCTCTGTGTCCCAGTGAGCACTGTTTTTCTCTAACATCATTGATATGCTAAACCATTTATCAATTCAGGCATTCATTCACTCATTCATCCATTCATTTCCTCAATTATTTAAGAAGTATTTAACAAGTATCAACTATATGCTAGATACTAGCATGAAAAATGGAATGATAGAGGTGAACAAAACAGTAAAAATGCATACTTCCGTGGAATTTACAGAAAACAAACTGAGAATGGTGAAAAATTATTTATCATTAGGAAAAACAAATCAGGCCAAGAGCAGAGAGTGATGGAGTAGGGATGTGCCATTTTCATAGGGAAGTAAAAGAAGGTAAGATGATATTTGAAAGTAGATCTGAAAGAAGTGAGGGATCACACCATGACAAACTTATGAATTAAATTTGTAAAATGCTGCCAATCAGCATAATATATTGTCTATGTGATGCCCAGGAATTAGTACAAAATTAATTTTATGCTGAGTGAAGGAATGAATTGATTGGTTGTTATGAGATTCTGTAGACTGGAAAATGAGATTGAGTGTTTACATATATTTTACTTCCATAATTCTTTTAGATTATCACAGTATGTAGGTGATTCGTATTAAGGATATAATAAAAATAATAAGTATGCCATTTTGTGTCATAATCAGAGAATCAAGTTTTGAATCTTTATTTCAATTTCAAATATAAAATAACAGACAAAAGGCAGCTTAACAAATTATGGAAGAATTACTTTAAAAAATCCTGCCCAGGCACATTTATCTTATTTAATCCTAATAATAAGCTGAATTGTCTCCAGTGTTCTGAAAGAAGAATACATGAGCACAGATTGGTTAAACAACATGATCAAGGTCTCCTTGTTAATGAAGCAAATGAAAAAAAAAAGTTTGATCATATTCACATCTTATAAAACTAAATCCCACATTATTTTTTGACCTTTAGCACTTATAGTACTTTCTTTGCCTTTGCTACAAAAATGTTACAATATTACTGTTAACTATAGTATATAACTTACATTAGTTGTATTTTCCCATACATCATCATATTCTTAATATCCTTGTAATAGAGAAACATTCTTGTATTTTTATTATTTAACCACAATCCTCATCCTCCGCCAAACCCACTCACTGTATTATACAGTCCCTAGATTATCCTTTAGCTGTCTTCCAATTAACATTAACCTCTCTAAACTATCCCTTTCAGCCAAAATCATATTTATAAATCAGTAATGTTAGTTATACTCATTATAACGTGCTACCATCAACTCCATTTCCACATTTTTACAATCAACCTTATTAAACATTCTACATACATTCAGCATCAAATCCCCCTTCTCAACCCACATTCTGTCTTCTACTAACCTATATAGTTTAACTCCATAAGTTTACTCATTGTATTTCCATTTTTAAAGTTAATGGGTGGATGAATGAATGAATGAGTGAATGAATATAATTCCAGAGTTGGAAGGACCTTAGATGAGCTCATCTAAGAATCATGCAAACTCTTCAGTAATAGTATTCACTCTTTTTTTTTTTTTTTTTTCCAATCGTGTCCAGGAACCACACATTCTTATCATAAAACAGCTCACTCAGTTTTTCAACAGCTTCATTACATAGAAAGATACTCCTTACATTAAATTGAAATTTACTTTTCTAATATAGGAAAGATAGTCTACCCTTTGGAGTTATACATATATAACTCTGGTGACCTTGGCTAAGAAATGCTTGCCCTTAGGCTGGTCAGATTCCTAAATCTAATAGTATATTCTAACTGATGTCACTAGTATTCCTGAACTCTCTCAGAAGCAGTATGGAGCATTTGAGAAGTAGGCTGTTCGCCAAGTTAAGCCACAGCTCTGAGTTGGCCTCTGGTTCATATTCCATTAAAATCCTCAATAGGTCAATCCCAGTTGTCCTCATTATGTGTCAAGTAGCTTTTGATGCCAATGACATCAGAGCTAAAATGCTAGTAGGTCAACGCAGATCATGATAGTACACTTGAAAATGACATTTTTCACCTTGTTTTTTCCTACCCTCTTGATCCCAGTCCTGAAAGTTCTAATGCCATTTTGCTCATTCATAAACATAATGTCTCTTTCACTGGACAGATGCTTCCCAATGGTGAGACCTGGCTTTGCTTTTGAAAGCAATGTAGTTATGCTTTATTTTTACCTTATCAACAAAGGAGGAGCTGCTATATATGGGAAAGTTTTATAGAATATCAAGGCTTCACTCCATAAAATACCATTTAAAATGTCAACAATTTTTTTAAAAATAACATTTCATAATGTAGTTCTTAAATAAGCCCTTCCTTCTTAAAGCATAATGAATTCACTGAGATAGTAACTGTTGGGCACAATTGTCACTGTTCTAACAGAGGACTGCTTTGCTGCTTTTCTAGTTCTGCTGTCTTTCCCTGTTGGGGGAAACCTGGAAAGATAGTGAGTTCCCCATCACTGGAAGCATGTTGCAATACTTGGTGAAATTACAGTAGAAGAAACAAAAGCATCATTTGAGGGATTGAAACTGATGACATTTAATATCACTCATACCTCCAAGATGATGGCATACTCTACTGTCAATATGTCCTAAAAAAAGGTTTTTTTTTTTTTTTTTTGAAGGGGTAGAGGAGAAGGAATGCTACACTTTCTGTGGGTTTTGTGACAGCACTTTGCCCTCCCAGAGAACTATTTTTGTTTGAGTCCTCTTTTGCTTCTATGCCCCTAACTTTGTTCATTGTGTTGTCTGTGTATAGGACTGGAACCAGATCTGACCTAAGTAAAGATACTGAGGGGCTCTCAGAGCTTCACTCTACTCTGCCAATAGCACTCGTTATTACAATGTTTTTCACTTATGAATGGTCACATTTAATAGAAGTTAGATACATTGATTTCACTGGGAAATAATCATTTGTGTTGTTGGTTTTGCAGCTCATGTGCTCCAATCATTATCCTTAGGAAAATGAAAAGCAATGATAGTTATATGTCAATTGAACAACATGGAGGTTTTGTGCTGCGAAATACCAACTAACACATCTTATAATAATTACCAATTCTAGTACTCCTTCAATGTAGAGACCCTTAGAAACTAATTTGGAGAAAAATGAATAATGGGATCTTTTAGCATATATACAAATTGCTCTGTGTTGCCATCTCAGTAAAATATGGCAATTTAAGACTTTGTTTTTTAAGAAAGTAATGAGCAAGAAATTGTTTCCAAAAATGGTCAGTAAGCATTATTCCCACTTTTATTTTCCATGGTAATGAATAACATAACTTTTAATCATAGATTTTCCAGCCAGCCCTTTTGAGAAGCATATCTTCTTTGTGTTCAGTTCTACAAAACAGAAGATAGGTTGTTCTATATGCTAACAAAGAAGCAAAAGCAACGCGAACAAGATGAAAATATGAAAAGAGAGGGAGAGAACCAAATTTCTGAATAAATGTGATGAATATGTGGTATAAATCTTTTTGATTCAATAACGCACAGAGCAAGGAGCAGGAAAAACAGTGTGGGGAGAGGCTGGGCATGATATACGCAATCGTTGCTTTAGCATATGTTGATAAGAAAGAGTTGTGTAGGGACATTAGTCTATCAAGTACTCCCAGTCACACCTGGGAGTTTATAATTCTCTTTGCCAAGCTTTCAACACTGTTTCCATAAACAATGGGATAATGTGGGATAATGCAATGCATTATCATCCTATCCCTGGTGAACAGCTGGATGACAATAGATGACATGGTATGCCAGTTACAATGTTTTGTTAATTATAAGAGGTTAAGGTCTGCTGATACACTCTATCTGAAGAAAAGCAAAAATTAGGTCCCTTTAAAATTAACCAAATAAAACACACTGAACATGAGGAGAAGTGGCTTCTGTTCTAGATTATGTTCAAAGCATGAAGGGAAGTTACTGAGGGCAAGTTACCATCAATTGCACTAATGGTGGGGCCCTGAAAGATGGTCTTGGTATTGAAAGGCAAGAAGAACAGGGAAAATGAGAGGTATGGCCAAGTTGAGAGCACAGACTAAGTGACTATCTATTTTAGGGCATATAATTTAGAGATGAGGTAGTAGAGAGGAGCGGAAAGAGCTGAACAGAAAACCCTCCACAGATTTTGCAGTAGACTGAATTGCATATGCCAGCTAAGGTATGTGCTTAAGCTTAGTCTGCTTTCCTGTGGGTGTGAATAGATTTTGGAAGATGTTATTTTTAGTATAACGTATGGCAACTCAATCTGGGTGGATCTTAATATTATTGGAGGCCTTATAAAGAGTAGAAACTGGAAGACAGGAGTCAGAGAAACACAAGAGGAGCTACAAGTCAGAAGTCAAGAATTCAATGGAAAACCAGAAGAGCAGAAGAAAGGAGAGGACATCACCACTGGACCAGAGGCAGAAGTATAAGCCAAAGAACCCCAAGGATTGCCAATGAGCAGTACCAAAATTCTACCAACTTCTGGAGAAAACAATATTTTAATTTTGGATTTAATCTAGCCTCAAAACTGTAGTTAATAAATTTCTGTTGTTAAGCCAACTCATTTGTCATAGCAGTCTGGAAAAGCAAAGCAGATTATTTTTTTCTTTCCAGGTGTCTTGTATTGACTTCTCTGCTTTTTAGTTCTATCATTCTTCTATTTCCATTGATCTAGTTACTTAAGTTAAAGCCTGGTCTATAACAAGCTTCTATGGGCCTTTGGTTGTGGGAATCTTTGTGTCTATACATTCTTCATATAGAGAGTAAGAAAAGAGAGAAATATAGGAAGGAGAAAATATGAAAGACCCTTCAATAATGAATAAAATAACTCATTGAGATGTCACTGACTATATTGACCTCTATTAAACTATTCTCAGCATTACTTAATTTTGTTCTGGAGAAATAATTCATTGAAGACAAATGTATTAGTCAGCCAAAGGGATGCTGATGCAAAGTACCAGAAATCAGTTGGCTTTTATAAACAGTATTTATTTGGGGTAGAAGCTTACAATCACAAGGCCCTAAAAAGTCCAACTCAAAGTTACTTCCTCACTAAACTCTGTTGCCATTTGTTGAAACAAGATGGCGGGCAACATCTACAAGGGTTCAGCCTTCCTTCTTAGTCTTAAGACTCCAT
>JAQZBX010003544.1:28339-64877 GCA_029593785.1 Cabassous unicinctus | reverse complement strand
ATATATATATATTTCAAATATTGGATTAACCTTAGAAAAATCTGTTAAAGATATGGAGATGGGAGATTTCTCAAGTTGTTCTTATTTCCTATTAATTGTCTAAGGAATATTGACTCCCTCAGAGGGTGGTATGACTTCAACCCAGCAGGGAGCCAATCATGTAGAACCCTGAAACCCTAGAACAAAAAGGAAGAACTAGGAGATACAGCTGAGAGGTGCTGTCAGGCACACATCTGCCCAGCTGGTGTTGCAGTATCAACCAGCACAAAAGGCTAGGCTTAAAGGATGGGAAAATGGGCATGAAAGATACCTGGAACACCTACAATTTTATTGATGTTTTTCTCTAGTTGGCTGACTCCTAAAAAAGTAAAATTTGCCTTATTGTTGTATGTAATTCCATGAATCTTCAAGTAATCACCACTAAATCAAGATATAGAACTGTTCTCTCCCGCTGAAATATCCATTCATGCTACCCCTCAGTAGTCAAACCCATGTCATCTCTTACCCCCAGCAACAACAGAGTCATCCATATATATGTACATTAGAAAAGTTCTAGGTTGACATAACAATCATGCATAAAACACAGGTTTCCCAAATAACCCCCCATTAACACCTTGCATTGATGTGGTACAGTTGTTACAACTGATGAAAACACATTTCTTTTTGTAATTGTACTATTAATTAAACTCATATTTTAACTTAGGGTTCATCTTTCTGTAATGTGGTTTCATAGATTTTTTAATAATTTTTTTTCTATTTCCATATATACAACCTAATATTTCCCTTTTTATCCACCTTCAGTTATATAATTCAAAGCTGTTAGTTATGTTTACAATGTTGAGACACCATCACCATCATCCATTACCAAAATATTTCTGTTCTTCCAAAAAGGAACTCTGTACATTTTATGTTATGACTCCCCATTCCCTAGCCCCACCCTGCACCCTGGTATCTTATATCCTAGATTATGAATCTAAGAATTTTCTTATTCTACTTATTTCATATCAGTGAGATCATAAAATATTTGTCCTTTTGTGTCTGGCTTCTTTAACTCTGCATGATGCCTTGAACCTTGAAGTAAAGAATCATGAGTAGATTCAGAAGTAAACAGTTGAGAAAATGAGCCAAACTGATTTCTAATCTAAGAAAAAAACATGTATCTCATTAAGGAAGAAAGGAAAGAACTGTAAGTGAGAAAAGAAATAGAATAGAAATAGAGCAGTTATAGAATGGTAAGAAAAATAGGAGGAACAATTGAGTGGAAATGGAAGCAAGCAAAAATACAAAATAAATAAAAAGGATATTTTTCCATGCTAATGAATTGAAATTAAGAAGTATATTAGGAGTAAGTTTAAAATGAGAAGAGATAAAATTAATGTTACTAGATGAAATTAAAACTTAGAAGTAAAATTAAAAGTATCACATTTAAATTTAGAAGTAATATGTATGCTCAATTTATTAGAATATGAATTTAAGCACACAAATAAATTTGAGTAAAGCTTAAAATGTAAAAATACAAAATGTGTAGATGAAAGAAAATATGGCATCTGATAACATTGCTATTTCTGGACATAAGTCCATAATATACTGTTCTTTCTCAATTTTTAATTTATAATGAGTGATATGCCTTCTGCCATTCAGTATCATTACTCTTAAAATTCTCATTGAATCATAGATAATTGGTGTCACCTGTTAAAAGTATATTAAATTCATAAACTATCTTAAATACTTTTCTGAATATAATAGTAATGTCTCAAAAAAGGGAATAAATCTTATTATTACTCTTAGCTCTGTGAACTTATAAAATATTTTTGACAATATAAACCAATGAAAGAGAAAAAAATCACAATTCTGAAATGTTCATCTTCATTATATAACTACTGCAAAAATAAAGTTGGAAAAGTCACTACCAAGAATTGTAATGAAACATATAAATGTTTACAAAGTCATGAAATCATCCCAAGAAAGAGAAATATGGGTATTGGTGAATTGAACAATTTTTTCAAATGTGGGTCCTGTTGATAGGAACATAATCCTTTGAGGTTTTCACTGGAGTATAAAATGGTCAAGACATTCTTAAAAACTTCAGACGCATAAAATATGATAAATTGTTTACAACCTATTTAGGAGTATTCATGAAATCAGAGATATCTAACAATTTATAAATAGACTCATATATAGCAAATTATTTGATATATTTAGTAGGTAATGAAATTATGGATATTATAGACATTTACATCTTTGGGGTTAATTTCCAATTACTGTGGCTCAACTTCATGCCCCCATTTCTCATGCTGTAAATGGTGGGATTCATGGTGAGAAGTAAAAGAGAGTATAACACAGATAAGAATTTTCATTGATGATGGAGATTTTCAGGTAGAACCTAAGTAAACAATAAATCCAGAGGATAGGAAAAAGTTTCCATTGTGAAGTGAGGTATGCAGTTGGAAAGAGTTTTGAACTTGATTGTGCAAATGGTATCCTTAGGACAGTGGCAAAGGTGTGGACATAGGCAACAATTATTAAAATGAAATTTTCAAAACAAAAGAAAGCTAACAATAATAAAGATTTATTACAAAATATGATCTCCGGAACAAAAGTGTGTAAGCAGTGAAAGGACAGCATAGAACTGACGTATTATATTGAGCCCACAGAACCTGCCAGAGAATGTACATGCAACCTGAATGGAGCCTTAGACACATCCACTAAGCCACAATGCCATCACCATCTACAAATAAGTGCCTCTATCCTTAGTGGTCTCACAATGCAAAGGATGAAAGATGGCAGCATTGCAGTCATAGGACGTGAGTATAAAGAGGGCATACTCAGTGTCAGCAATAAATAGAATAAAAAACTTTTGAAGCACATCCTGCAAATGTTATGGAATAATTTTTGGTCAAAGAATTCATGATGTATTTGGGAACAGTGACAGAGATATAGGAAATACCAATCAAGAAAATTTTTTTCAGAAAGAAATACATGGAACTTGGAGGTCCTGGTCAATAATGGTAAGGGTGACAGTGAGAAGATTCCCCAATATTTCTTTCATGTGAATGAGGAAAAAGATTTTTATTTACAGACTGGACAGCACCCTGTCTTTAGGAAATTCAATAAGCAATAATTTCATTATGATTTTCACATTGGCAAATTTATTAGGCATGGTTCTTCATATCTGGTGGAAACATAAAAATATAATAATTACATCACTCCCCTACATCTTCAGAATGTTTCTCACTTTGTTTTTCTATCAATGATTCTATTCAATTCTGAGGATTTTTTTTAAGGTCATCATTGTATCACCAGGAAAAAAAAGATTACTTAACATGTCCATATATGACAGTTTCCTTTATTTTTCATAGAATGGATGAAATTGGAATTTTTGGAAATAATAGAGGAGTTAGTTTTTGTAATTCATACTTGGAAATCTGTGTTAGTTCTAATGCTGGTGAGTGTTATGTGTCAACTTTGCCAGGTGATGGTATCTAGTTGTTTGGTTAAGCAAGCACTGGTCTGATTGTTTTTTATGGGCATTTTGTGGACTTATTTCATCAGTAAGTTGATTTTCTATGGCCGCTTACATATCCAAACAACTGAGGAGTTTTCCTTCAGCAAGGAGAAACAATTCATCTAATAAATTGAAGATTTTGAAAGGAGAATTAATGATTTCAGCAGTCAGAAGAGAGAATTTACATCTCTACTTCATCCACCTAGTCTCTCTTGGAAATTCAAAGTTCATCAGGGTACCTGGTTTGCAATCGGCCCTATGGATTTTGGAATTAGGGTTCCCCACAGTCATGTGAGAGAATTTTAATAAAAATCTTCTAATATATACAATTATCTCCTTTTAGTTCTATTTCTCTAGAGATCCCTGAATAATACAGTTCCTGTGAAGAGAATTGCTCTATGTTTCACCATGGAAAAAAAGGGTCATGTCCAACAAAGATTCTCAAAAAATGACTTCTTTATTACTTACACTACACAAATAGTCCAGATGAGCTGGGGAACTGATCCTATTGTGGCCAGTCCTCCAGGGAGTCCAAATGCTGGCATCAGAGTTGGCAGATTACAGCTCTGCCTGCCCCACTTTGCCTTCATGTCAAAAAGAAGGGACCAAGGGCTGAGTATTTGTGCACCCCAGGGGGAGAGGTCCCTGCTACTGAGAGTTTCTGTCATTATAATCAGCTGGAACTGCTTGTTCCTGGTTACGGTTTTTGGTTCAAGCTACAGTCAGGCCTTTCTATTAAACCTCACAATACCTGCAGTCTGTAGAATGGAAACATATTGACACCTGCACACCAAAGGAAGGGGAAGGCAAGGACAGGAGTATGGCCACTTGGTATGTCCATGACTTCCCCAGCAGTACACCCCTCAGCCTCTCATCCAGCCTACTCCTCCACATTAACTTTCACAACATAAGCCCACATCCCACCTTGGACAAAGGGGTGGAGGAAAGGGTGGAGGTTTATCAGGCCTAGTAGCCATGACTCCCAACAATGTTTAGAGTAAAAGCTTAAGAACACCAGCAGCTGCAGCACATTAACAGGGTTTTGCTAATGCATTTCATTGCTCCAGCTGCTAAATTCAGCTTCCAGAGGGCCCAAGTAAGGCAGACAATCCATCCAGTAAGAAACTTTTCAAGGTATAGACACCAAAACTCCATTTTTAGGAGTCCATTAAAGTTCTCTACAATGCCAGCTTCCTGGGGTGGTTGGCATCATCCACAGATGTTGTGATGATTATGTTCAGATGTCAGCTTGGCCAGATAATGGCACCTAGTTGTTTGGTCAAGCAGCACTGGCATGATTGTTACTGTGAGCACATTTCATGGATATAAATAATCAATAAGTTGATTGTATCTTTGGCTGATGACATCTACTATTAACTGAGAAGATTGCCATCAGCCATGACGGGCCAAGGGATTGTATTTTTAGTTTTGTTTTTGTTTTTGTTTTTTTGCATTCCCTTATGCATCCAGAGACCAAACTCCTCAAGTGTTGTTCCCATATATAACAAATTTTATTGGTAAATTCTTGTAACTAGTTGCAGCAGCCCTGCAGCTCCATACCAGGAGTGACCCAGTGGGCATCCAGTAATTATGTTTTCATCAATTCCTGTCCTCACTTCCTTTCTTTTCAACAATCATATGATTGAATAAATCAGGGTCATCTTAATGAATCTCACTTCTGATGCCAATTATAATGTTTCAAAATCCCCAAGATCATCCTCACTTTCAACACTGATATAAAGTTTGGATTTAATTTGGTCTTGCTATTTACATAGAAGTGGTGTTTAAAATATATCATCAACCAATATTGCACATATTTTTCTAGTAGATGGATTTTTTCCTATGTTTTTGTTTATATTTTTAATTAATGGAAACTTTTCCTTCATATGATATGAATATATATGTTCTTAATAATTTTTCCTAGAGAGTTATAATCTATATCATATCATGAGGAAATTACCATTTAAAGTTTTCTTCTCATTGTACTTTAACTTATCACATTTTGCTTTTCAATTGCCCTGGGATTCAGAGGGAATTTTTACAATGAAGTCAGTCTCTTTAATCATTTGTACCCTAAAGTTTTAAGATATTCATTATAATATAATTTTCTGAGTAGTCATTTATTTTCCCAATACAATGCAATTATTCTTATATGTAAAATTATCTATGAGAATAATTACCTTGCACTATTCAAGGCTGTTTTTTCTTGTTTTATGTTTCATATGGAATACAGTACTGTGAGACCAAATGATCATGTTATTCCTACCCGATATCAATTTTAACGGCAACAGTAACATGATTTTGGAAAATGTATCATTTTCACTGGAATATTTAAAGTGTTTTTACATATCCTGAGCAGATTATGTAGTTGTATTAATGAAGGCTCCACATTTTCACGTGAAAAACATATGAATTTTTATTCAAAAATCCAAGATTTCCTTTTATTGAGATTGCTGCTGAAACAACTTTTTCGCGAATACACGTAAAAAGAAACTGATTTCCCAATTCATCCAGAAGCAGAGGATCAACCTGAAAGACTATTACTTTTGTCTCATATAACAGAAAATTTTATTGAATACCCCAAGAAGAAATATTGATGAATATTCTGTCAGAGATTTGCCTGGGATACAAATAACTTATGAAATGTTGAAATAATTACTTGCCCCATAGGCTTCATGAGGTCCCCTTTCAGAGTGAGGCAATAAAACCAGATAAAAATAAACATGAAACCACCCAGGAACATTGGTATAACAGTCACTAGCAAATGCAGACCCTGAATAGTTCCCAGCTATTTCCCCAACCACAGTGCATAAATACACCCCCCACTGACCATGTCCTCACTGTAAAGCCATTATATGAACCATAATTGACTTTAGACAGAAAGTTAGCTTCCAAAAGCATTAGAGCAATGGAATCACCTGGTGAGCCAACATGTTGTGTCCAAATGCTTAAAGAAACCAAGAAAAAACAGTGGAAAATGTATAACAAGGAAATGTTTATGCACTGATATTTCATGAAGAGATAAGTGGAGCTTCAATAAATAAACACTAAAGTTACTGAATTTAAACCTGCTTATAAACATGAAATTAAACCTGCAGCTAATGGTGTAGAGAAGAGATAAGTGGTTATCTAGAAGAAAGGTCTGGGAATATTATA
Source organism: Cabassous unicinctus (assembly GCA_029593785.1). NCBI lineage: Eukaryota > Metazoa > Chordata > Mammalia > Cingulata > Chlamyphoridae > Cabassous > Cabassous unicinctus. Next base: position 58,216 of record JAQZBX010003544.1, on the reverse strand, counting down.
TAGCACACAATACTAGTCATGCATGTTTAAAGCAATTATGAGACATGGAATTAAAATTACAGTAGTGCCTGACAGAAAAAAAGGGAGGGGAATACTTTCTCCAAGCAACTAGAGCTGTGCTTTGTAGAAATGAAATAACACTCTGATTTTACCTTAAGCTTCCTTCTCTCTCAGTTTATTTCCAGGCACACTTCTGCTCAGAGGTATACAAGACTTCAAGACATTACTCTATTAGTCAGCCAAAGGGAGGCTGATGCAAAGTAGCAGAATTCTGTTGGCTTTTTATAAGTGTATTTATTTGGGGTAGAAGCTTACAGTCACAAGGCCCTAAAAAGTCCAACTCCAGGTAATATAAGAGGTACTTTCTCGCCCAAAGTCAAGAGCATCCTTGACTGGAAGTTTTTCTCTTTCAGTACCGTAAATATATCATACCAATTTTTTCTCATAAGGTCCGGCACTTAATCTTACTGAAGTTGACTAGTATGTGATGCTTTGCTTTTCTCTTGCTGCTTTAAGAGTCCCCTTTGTCTCTAATATTTGTCATTTTGAATAGTAGGTATCTTGGAGTAGATCTATTTGGATTTATTCTGTTTGGTGTGTGTGGTCCTTTTTCAAAATTCATAATTATGTCTTTCAAAAGGATTGGGAAGTTTTCAGTCATTATTTTCTCAAATATTCTTTTTGTCCCTTTTCTATTCAGTTCTCCTTCTGGGACACAGATAACACAAATGTTTGTGAATTTAGCATTGTCATTCAATTCCCTGAACCCCTGTTCCATGATCTTCCCATTCTTTTCTCTTTGTGTTCTCCTCTCTTTTCAGTGTAGATGTTCTGTCCTCACAATCACTTTCTCTATCTTCAAGCAATTCAAGTCTGCTATTATGTGCTTCTAATTTATTTTTAATCTCATCCATTGTGTTTTTCATTCTCATAAGATCTGTTACTTTTCTTTGTAGGCTTTCAAATTGTTTAATTTTTAATGCTGATCCAATGTCTTCTTAAAATCTTTTATCTCTTTATTCATGTTTTCCTTCAAGTCTTTGAATTTATTTAGGAGATTTGTGTCATTATCATTGATTAGTTGCCATAAATCCTGTATATCATCAGAATATTTAGTTTGTTCCCAATATCTAAGCATCTGGATTTATTGGTGAATTTACTCTAACACTCAATTTCTCTCTCTTGCCTAGTTGGTTTTTATTTTTAATGGGTCTTATTTGATTTTTGTTTCAATTTATTCAGAGTCTTTAATATTCTCCAGCTTAAGTTATCAAAACTGGGCCATGGACACACTCATTAGGTGCAGATTTTCTCCCATGAATTCAGGTTAAAAGGGACCCAAAATTCAATTTTTCTCCTTGTAGTTTCCTGGTGGGCCATGAGTTTGCAGTCAGTGGCAAACCTTTCCAGGGAGGTATTTTGTTCAACCTCTGCTTCCCGGTATTTCTGTCTGGACAGAGCCAAGATTCAAAGTGCGTTCAGCTAGTGGAATTCATTGAAGAGAAACCAGTCTCCTTCTTCAGACACACCCTACCTCTTTCCTTGTAATAGCTTACTGGGAGGAAAACATATGTTCTCCTTTCAGGTGGCTGCAGTGAGCCAGAGGTTTTATCCAGCCTTAGTATTTTGAGGATGGGGAATGCGTTCCCTTGCAGGCTGCTGTGGGGTTTAAGTTCCTCATGTTTTTTGTTTTGCTTTCTTTGTCTCTCTGTCCCTAACTCTCCTGGGGGTTGCACAGCACTGTCCTAATCTGCTGACCCCCAAAGCAGATATCTCAGGCAACTTTGGCCCTCTCTCCATTATTTTTGTGAGAAATTTGAGTCCTGCCTGCCTACTCCAATGCCATCTTCCCAGAAGTTCCTCTCACCTACAATTTCTTAAACAAATTTAAAAAAACTCTTTTTAAAAATATATTTTTATTGAAATATATCATTCATACATGAAACATGCATAAATAATAAGTGTATAGTAAAAGTTGTGAACTTGCAAAATAACATGCATCACCCCTCCACCAACATCTTGCATTGTTTTGATATATTTGTTACAAATTATGCAAGGCATCATGAAAACATTACCACTAACTATAGTCCATATCTTACATTTGGTGTATTTTTCCCCCAACCCACCCTGGTTTTTTAAATAAATCAATTTTATTTATATATCTTGATAAAGCATAAAGTTTATCTAAAGTGTACAATCAATGGTATTTGGTATAATCACATAATTGTGTGTTCATCACTTCTTTCATTATTAAAGCATTTTCATTCTTTCAATAACTTCTCTCAGATACATGCTATAGAAATTTCTCTCAGCATACATATGTAGACATGTAGTCTCATTTAAATGAGCACATGCTTTGGAGTTGACTCCCCCAGTGTTGCATGTGCTCAGTCTTATACATTAATCTCACAATTTTTTTCCTAGCCTAGTCCTTTCCCATTTCAGGCCCCTTCACTTGCTGAAGTGAATTCTGCAAACACACATCACTAATGCCTGAACTCAGGCCAGGAGAAATTGCAGACCTGTGTGCCAGCTGTCTGATGTTGTAAATAAATTTTAATTAAAACTTTGCCACAATGATAATGAATGTATTGTTTATGTCTGTTGTGTGCTGCAAAGTCAACAGGGAGTAGTTGTAATGGAGAACATGTGGTCCACAAGCCAAAAATATTTACTATCTGTCTGCTTAAGAAAAAGTTTCCTGAACCCTGCACTTCCTTGTGCTTTGCAGGACTTCTAGTGTCTGCCACCCATGCCATCTAAATGCCAATATAGACCATATTCTCCATGACAAAAATAAACTCTCCCTGCATTTTCCAAACCCTCCCCAGTGAGGAACTGCCCTGTTGTCTGTTGTTTTCTAATGAATATCTGTTTTTATTCTACTTTTGAGGATAATATTTAAACTTCAACTTTAACCACATTATTTTATTGTTCTTTTTCAGTTTGCATATTTATAATTCCCAAAGCATTATTTAATGTTTGTCACTTAAATAAAATTTTCAAAAATATTTTATTGTGGTAACATATAAACAACTCAAAATTTCCCATTTTAACCACTTTCAAGCATTCAATTCAATGTTAACTACATTCACACCTTGTGCTAACATCATTATCACACAGTACAAAACTTTTCCATTAAGCCAATCAGAAATTCTGTACCCTTTAAGCAAAGACTCCTAGAATACCTAGAAAATTTGCTTATTTAATGTATTTTATATAAGTGAAATCGTACAATATTTTTTTTTGTATCTTGCTTATTTCACTAATCGTGGTGTCCTCAATGTTCACCCATGTTGCTGTATGTATCAAGGCTTCATTATTTTGTACAGCTGAATGTTATTGCATTGTGGGAAATGGCTTTAAAAGCGGACTGGGAGGCTATCTGCTGGCTTCACTAGTTCTGTGGAATCAGAAACAGAGGCAACCTCAGCCTCCAGCGTCTCCTGTAGGCTGATGTAGTGGTGGCTGCTGGGATGGTGTTGTTGGGCTTATTGTAGGAGGGCAGGTTGGTGCTGGGGCAGGCAATAGAGCAGATGATGGGTAGTAGCCTCCTGTCCGTGTTGCTGCTTGCCTGCACCTTCACACTCAGCCTGGTCTACCTGCTCCATCTCACTGTTGGCAACCTTCCCAGTGGCTGGCCAGAGAGAAAAGTCCAATATACATTTTCTCTCCAATTCTATTCTTTGGATGTGCAGCAGTATTTGGGAAAAGTGCATTTGAATTCCTAGAAAGTTCATATGAGAATTATGGACCTATATTTAGTTTTGCCATGGTGGGCAACACATTTACTTACCTTCTGAGTAGTGCTGCTGCTGCACTAATTTTTAACACTAAAACTGAAGATTTGAATGCAGGAGTTTCATATATGTATCTAATCCAGTTTTCTTGGAGCAGAATAAAATGCTAAAAAGTGACCCTAACATAGCCTGCTTTCGGCAGCATGTTTCTATGATTGAAAAAGAAGCAAAGGAATACTTTGAAGCTGGGGAGAAAGTAGAGAAAAAATGTTTGATGTTCTTTCTGTGCTTATAATTTTAACAGGTAACCATTGTTTACATAGAAAGGAAATAAGAACAAACTCAATGAGAAGGGGCACACCTGTATGCAGATTTAGATGGGATTTTTAGCCATAGAGCTTGGCTATTGCCAGATTGGCTTCCTTTGCCTAGTTTCAGATGCAGGGACAAAGCTCATCAAGAAATCAAGAATATTTTCTATACGGCAATCCAGAAATGCAAATGATCAGAAAAAAAATTGATGACATTCTCCAAACTTTAGTAGATTCTACATACAAGGTTAGGCATCCTTTCACAGCTGATGAAGTAGTAGGGATGCTTATTGGGCTACTCTTGGCAGGGAATCATACATTTTCAATGACTAGTGATTGGTTTCTTTTTGGCTAGAGACAAAACACTTCAAAAAATGTTATTTAGAACAGAAAACAGTCTGCAGAGATGATCTGTTTCCTTTAACTTATGACTAGCTAAAGCATGTCAATTTACTTGATCACTGTATAAAAGAAACATTAAGAATTAGACACCCTATAATGAGCATGATGAGAATTGCCACAACTCTCCAGTCTGCGGCAGGGTTTACCATTGATCCAGGACATCAGGTGTGAGTGTATCCAACTTTCAGTCAAAGACTTAAAGACTCATGGGTAGAATGTCTGGAATTTACTCCTGATCACTATTTACAGGAAAACCCAGCATCAGGGGAGAACTTTGCTTATGTGCCATTTGGAGCTAGACATCGTCATTGTTTTGGTGAAAGTTTTGCCTATGTTCAGACCAAGACAATTTGTTCTACTATGCTTCATTTATATGAATTAGATATCACTGATGGATATTTTCCCACTGTGAATTATAAAATCATGATTCACACCCTTAAAAACCGAGTTATCCAAAACAAGCAAAGATCAAAATGAAAAAAGCTACAAGGAACTAACATGTGAAACATCACAGCACACTGCCAAAGCATTTGAAAAGAATGAAGTGTACTAAACTCTCAGTGCACTGTTTGTTTTGAGTATGTAATTTAAAAATACAGCCAGTTTAACTTATGACATATTTTATTAACTGAATGGTTCCATCAATTATAATGGCATTTCAACATTTTCTAATAGCTTTTTTTTTTTTGATAGATGCCTGCTTCTTATGCTTTAAGGAAGTCAAGCTCATTAGTAAAATGATTTAAATTGTTTAAGGTGGAGACTTTGTAAGTGGCAAATTCTAAATATAATAATTTCCAGGGACTAATTTTAAGAGCATACATATTTCTTGGCAAGTAACTACATGGTGTACAACTCTTGTACTAGTTCTGTAAGGTATAGAAAACCCAGTGAGATACCAGGAATAACAGGGTATTCATTTTCCTAGGTAATTTTTAAAATTTGATTTTATTTTTGTTGGTGGCGTGGGTGGGTAGAAAATAGACTCTTACATTTAAAGTCTTGAATAAAAGAGAATACTAATAATTGTTTTTTGGATGTTTTGTTGATGCTCAGCAATGATGGAGCTGTTCATTAGAAACTATAGCTGGAAGCTCTTTTGAAACTCAGAGCTGTATCTGTGACCAAGACTTAATCAATTATATCATAAAAAAATTACTACCAATGACAGTTCATCTAATTTGACCTAATTGTTAAATATTACATATGTATCCATCTGATGGATAATTTATCTGATTTCCCACGCCACATCTGTGTTAAAGTACAAAATAAGTCCTTAGGGAATAATTTTCTTCTTTGGCTCAAGGTTGTTCCGTGTTTCTTCCACAGAATGCAATTAGGAATCTTTTTATTACTATTTCAGTTGATTAAGGCTTAAATTACCAGCTTTTTAAAAATAAAATCCAAGATTAGGGAACTCGAGTTTTAACAACATGGGGCAACAGGAAGCAGAGTTCTTGGGAGAAGTATTGTTGGCCACATTTTGTAAAGCCTGTCTTTTTTCAAGGATCAGCTTACTTCAAACTATAACTGGAGGTGTGTCTGACTATATGAGATATTGTAATTTGACCACCTAACCTGCTTACCTAGATGAGAACAAAATATTTTCTTTTGTGTATATAAGTTCTGTTTATGGTCAAAGAGGCTGAAAGATGCATGTAAAACTGCCTTTGTAAAGGAAAAATCTCTACTTAATCCTCTTTGAAAAAATATTGTATTGTATATATATGCTGCATTTTTTTATCCATTCATCTGGAGATGGACATTTGAGTTGCTTCTATCTGTTGATTACTTTGAATAATCCTGCAGTAAACATTGCTGCACAAAATATCTGCTTGATTCCCTGCTTTCAATTCTTTTGTGTATATACCTAAATATGGGATTTCCGGGTCATATGGTAACATATGTTTTACTTTCAGAGGAAATGACAAACTGTTTTCCAAAGTAACTGCATAATTTTTCATTCCCACCAATGTATGAGGGCTCCAAGTTCTCCTCTTTCTCACCAACATTATTTTTTTTAATTAATCACCATCCTTGCAGGTGTGAAGTGGTATATCATTGTGCATTTCCTTGATATTCAGTGAATAAGAACATTTTTCATGTATTTTTTAGGAATTTGTGTGTCTTCCTTAAATAGAAGTTTTAACAGACATTTTTTAACACACAAACCTGTGAATAACAGTATGGTAGACTGCTTCTCCGCAATCCAGGAATGCTTTGTTTATTTGAAACCATCATACATGCAGCCAAGCTCATTCTGTCTATATCCTCTTTGTAGTCTTGTCCCTTTGAGCTTATTATTATTTTTGTATGAAAGTTTTATTTTTATATTATTTTTGTCAGTTTTTTTGATACAATTTACATATGCTAAAATTCACTTTTTAGTGTACAGTTCTATGAGTTTTGAAAGTATATATTGTTGTGTAACCACCAATATAATCAACATATTGAACAGTCTCATCACCTCCCAAAATTACCCTGAGCCCATTTGTAGTCAACTTCTCTCTCTTCACCCTAACTCTGTCAACTATTGATGTATTTTTTGTCCCTAAAGTTTTGCATCATCCAGAAAATTTCACTCAAATACAAATATAGTATGTAGGTAGCATTTGGGTCCAACAGCTCTTACTCAGCATAATACATTTGAAATTCATCCATGTTGATGCATGAATTAAGAGTTTACATTCATTTTTATTGCTGAGTGTTCCATTGTATAGATATACTTTATCTGTGTATTCATTCACCTTTTGAAGGATATTTCTATTGTTTCTAAATTTTGGTGGTGATACAGAAAGCCATAAAATTTGTGTACAATTTTATTTTTCTGTATGTAAATTTTCATAAGATATTTGGTTTAGGATTTTAAAAAATTGTGGTTATATACATATAACAAAATTTGTCATTTTAACCATCTTTTAGTTTTTGGTTTTTAAGAAATTGATTTTATTGTTACATATTAATAATGCATAAATCCATCCAAAGAGTACAATCAATGGTATTCACTGTAATCACATATTTGTGCATTCATCACCCTAATCATTACCAGAGCACTTTCATTATTCCAATAATAATAATAAGGAAACAAACAAAACTTATCACCTCTCAATCACTCTATGCCTTGCTTGCTCTACAGAGCTACTATACTTTTCACTTCTCTCTAGTATATTTGTATTTATATTTTGTAAAAAACAGTGGATATATGAAATGTCCCCCATATTCATGTTTTAAATGAGGTTTTACTGTCTTATACAGTTCCATGTTATACTTTTTAGCTTTCATTGTAGTAACATACATGACCTTAGACTTTTCCATTCAATCACTGTCATACCCATACAATAGCACTGCTAGTTGCAAACACCATGATATGATTTAACCATTTCTATTCATTTCCAAAGATTTACATACAACCTTTTTTACCAATACTGCACAGATTAAACCTCAGCTCTCCATTCTCTACACTCTATTTTTGGTGACCTATATTCTGATTATTAAATCTATGAATTTATACAATATATTTAGTTCATAATAACACAATCATACAATATTTGTCCTTTTATGTCTGGCTTGCTTCACTCAACATAACATCCTCCAGGTTCATCCATATTGTCATAATCTTCATGAATTTATTTTTTCTTACCATTGCATAATATTCTATTGTGTGTATACACCACAATTTCTGCATCAATTCATCCATTGATGGATTCCTGGGTTGTTTCCAACTTTTGGCAATCATGAATAATGTCACTATGAGCATCTGTGTGCATATATCTGTTCGTGTCTCTGCTCTCAGTGCTTCTAAGTATATACCTAGTAATGGTCATTTTGGATCACATAGCAAGTCTATATTCAACCTCCTTGGAAAGTTCCAAAAAGTCCTTCACAGTGACTCTACCATTTTAAATTCCCACCAACAGTGAATAAGCATTACTATCACTCCACATTCTCTCCGACATTTACAGTTTTCTGACTTTTTAATAGTGGCCAATCTAATAGGTTTGAAACAATATCTCACTGTAGTTTTGATTTTCATTTCCCTAATTGCTAGTGATATGGAATTTTTTTTCATGTGTTTATTTACCATTTGTATTTATTCTTTGGACAGTTGTCTTTTCAAGGCTTTTGCCAATTATTTAATTGGATATTTTGTTTTTATATGTGGATGGTACATTTGTTACAATTGATGTACAAATATTGAAATATAGCTACTAATAATCATCCATGGTTTACATTATGGTTTACATATTGTACCACACAATTTTATAAATTTTGATGAATTTTAACATGGCTTGTATCCATCATTGCAAGATTATGTGGAACACTTCCATCACCCCCAAAATGCTGGTGATAAAATAAATGTTATCTTTACCAGGAAGGACACAAACACAAAGCTTGCAGGTGATTGGAACTACAGGAGATAGTTTCCCTTACTCCAAATTGAAAATGAATAAATATATGTTAACACATAATAATAAACCATTCTCAACTCAAAGGAGTACAGACAGAAATCCGAAAAAGATGGACAAACAAAATATTTATAAGCCAAGGGTTATTACAGTTTAGGTAGTCATGAATTAGGAAATGGATAAATGAGGTAGGTACTATGCAGTAGTCAGAACAGCAAAAAACATTAGCTATACTTCAGCAAATCTCACTAATCTATGAGGTAAGCAAATAAACAAAAATTACTGATTGAGATTTATTTCACAATAATATTTATTAGAATTAACAAAACATATCAAATACACGCTGATAGTCACATTCAAAATTACTTAAGCTTTATATAGTAATTTTACTTGATGGACAATGCTTGTAGATTGTGTACATTTGGGGTATTAAACCATGATTGTTATAGTCTTACTCAATGCAAATTTAATTATTAGAATAGTTAAGGTTGCCTACATATCTGGACATCAGGGAAATAGTAAAAGCTTTTAATGTTTGTTAATATAATAACAAAAACACATACAACACCTGGATTGATAGCAAATGACTCTACAAAGAATTAAGCATTATAAATACAATAATTCTAGAAACAGATTTTTTTTTTAGAATTGCAAAAAAAATGTTTTCTGTCATGAAGAAATCATGAATCATGAATAACCCTCTGGGTTTTCTTCACATATCTGCCATCATCACCAGCCTGTAATGTATTCCAGACTTTTTTAATCCACCACACTATGTGTTATCCAATGATCTCATGTACAAGAATGACCATGCCTGAGTCCAACATTACCCTACAAACATGTTCTTATCCTTTGTCACTAAAATGATAAATGTTGATCTTAAGCATCAAACCTTTATAAGACTTTTTAGTCTTCTATGATGAGAACTTTTACATATTTTGTTTTCATTCTTTGTCTGCATCTCTACAAGATGGTAGATTGCTGTTTTTCTGGTGTGAGTACCACCTGCCTTCTTTCTTCCCATTGCTATCTCTCTAACATGGCAACATTGATATAGATTTTAGGTTGCATATAGATAGGAATATCCATTGATATATTTACAAGTTTAAGGACTTCTCGAAGTTATCTAGAAACAATACACATTTTGGGCTCACAGATATAATGTGTAATTTATAATGAAAAAGCATCCCAGATTCAAGCATATATATCTTTATGTGTTCAAAAGAATAAACATGAAAACAAAACAATATTATCAGATGGAGTAAAGAGAGATATTAGTGCATATATTTGTAGGCAGAATGAACTGAGTGTTCATTGCAGCTTTCCAAACAAAGCAGTGTGAACATGGCAAAGTGTTTAACCTTTCTAGACAGTTCTTCAATTAAACCATCATGAACATATTAAGATGACAACAGAAATCCAGTATTCAAACCTAACGATTTAGCATTTGAAGAAAGTTATTAAAATAAATAATTCATTTTATTGGAAAAAAGTCTCTGCTCAATAAGTAACTACTGCTAGTGTATTTGAATATCACCCTTTTCATTAAAAAAACACACATAAATGTATATATTTTATTTTAACTGTTTTAAGGTATTATTTTGTGTATAGTATTTTCCCTTGATTTTTAATATATTAATTCCCATGAAAAAATGAAACCCTTTAAGTAAAACAGAAAGACATACTAAAAACACTGCAAAAAACCCCTTTAATCTCTCTGATATTCAGGCTAAAGATGTTGGGGTTTATGAAGGCGCACACCATCAAGTAGATGATGAGGGAATGGATTGTTGATTTGTTTGAGATGGAGCCGAAACAAGCAAGTAATTCAGAAATGATAAAATAAAGCTAGCTATTTGGGGAGAGCAGGTTGACAAGGCTTTCATCTAGGCTTCCACAGAATGCATCTGGAGGACATTTGAAAAGATGCTAACCTATGAGGTAAATAAGATGATAAAGCTGAGTAAGACAAGGCAAAGAACTTACAGCAAGTGCCAGAGACTCAGAAAACTGCATGAATGAAGATGAGATACTCATGACTTGAGAGATGTCACAGAAATATTGATGGATCACATTGGATCCTGTGAAGGGATGCCTGAACATGGTTCCTGTGTGGTTCACAAGAATAGACTACTCCAATATCCCATGATTCACCTGCTACCTGTATGCACAAACATGGTATCATGGTGAGCTCATAATGCATAGGTTGGCAAATGGCAACCTAATGGTCATAGGAAATCAACACAAGGAAAAATAACTGTGTGGTTCCAAATAGTATATATAGAAAAATCTGAGCAGCACACTTTTTGAAGGAAATCAAATTGCTGCCTGTCAGATAATTCACAACAGATTTGTGAATGGTAAGTGAGATAAAACTCAAATCTAAAAAGGATAAATTGCCTATGAATACATACATGGAGAAATAAAGATGTGGGTCCATCACAATAATAGTAATATTCATGATATTTTCAGTCAGGGTTCCCCAAAATTCACTGACAATAGCAGACCTTGTAAGTCTATCAGCTCTCAAGAACTTGAGATATCAATAGAGGAATTCTGTGATAATGATGAAATTGCCCATGTCTTTTATTTTGTGTTGTTTCCCTTTTTGACAATTGCTTACACTTATTCTATATCCTGTAGTTGTCTCTGATCTCTTGAATAATATTAGGACCATAGTAAAGGAAAGATAAAAGAAGAGAAAAACTATAATAGAAGTAAAAAAAGTTAGAAAAGGAATCATGAAAGAGCCAGGAAAATAAATAATAAGAGTGAAAAATCATAAAAAATAAAAAGGAGTAAGATTAAAAAATAGTAGAATAAAAAGTGAAAAAAGAAAAAAAAATAGAATAAAATAAAAGACCAGAAAGAGGAGAACAGAAGGAAAAAAAAGAAAAGAGAAAAAAAGGAAATGACGACCTAACAAGAAAAAGTAGAATGAAAGAAAAGCAACAAAAGAGGGAAAAATGAAATAAAAGAAATAAAGAAACTTAAGAGAAAATATAAAGAAAAGAAAAGAAAAAAAAAGGAAACAATGAAAGAGAAAAATGACAAACAAGCAAAAGTAAAAAACAGCCCAGGAAAACAGGCTTTCGTCTTAGGCCTCGAGGAACTGTCTCAGGTTGCTGGTACACATCAATCACTCCATAGCCTGCCTTCCACAGGTAAGGTACCAGGTTTTAATGAATAAAATAAAGAATATAAATATGAAAAAATAAAAATAAAATATTAACAGATCAAAAACCTAAGACAAACAAACAAAAAACCCTCAGTCTAAGTACCCCATCATAAGGTGCAGGGAAACGGTTGACAATCTGATGGCTCACTCTCTGGAACATTTCTCTTAAGAGGTAACTGGAATCTAACCAGGGACCTTGTATATGAGAGAAGGTGTTCCTACACTGAGCTAGAACCACTCCACAGGTTAGGTAGGCTTCTGAAAGCTTATCTGGATCTCCCAGTCCCCTTTCCCTCAGGGAAATTGGACTTCTAACAGTGTTCCAACTATCTCTCCTGGCTTCCTTCTCTCCTGGGCTGGTTAGGCAACTGTCTCCACCTACCACCTCACTGACCTAGTGCCTCTATCTCCCAGGGTGGTTGGGTTCGACAACCTGCCGGATCAGATATCCTTCCCCTCTCCCTGGGGTGCTTCAGTGCTGACTGGGGTCTTTTCTGAGATTCAAAGGAGGCTGAACTGGCCAAACTCACTGAAGAGATACCACTCTCCACCCTCTACCAAACTCCCTTCCTTCCAGGGAGGAAGATATTCTTTCCCCACTCAATTGGCTGCAGTAAGCCAGGGGTTTTTAAAGAAGTTTTTAACCTTCAGGGTGGAGTATAGATACCATTTCCAGGCATAATAACTCAAGGTATAACTTTAGTGTTTTGTCTCTTTGTCCCTCTCCCTCGAGGATGATGCACAGCCTTCTCCTGGTCTGCAGTTCCCCAAAGTAGCTTCCTTGGGTAGCTTTTTGCCCTTTCTCCATATTTTTGTGACCTGCCTATGTCTTTTAATGTGAAGAATTTCTATAGTAAAAAGGGTAAAGATATAACATAATGATATTTTATTATCAGCCAAAGGGGTGCAGTTGCAAAGTATCATAAATCTGTTGGCCTTTATAAAGGGTATTCATTTCAGGTAGAATCTTACAATCACAAGGTCATACAGAGTAAGTTATTTCCCTCAGCACAGTCTATTGCCATGTATTGGGGCAATATGGCTGTTGGTATCTGAAAGGGTTCATCCTTCCTCTTCCTCCTAAGATTAAGGTTCAATCCTCTCCCCAGTGTTAGCTTCTTTCTGGGCTTAGCTGTTCAGGGCTGTGGTCTCTTCAGGTGCAAACTGTCAGGCAAATAGCACAGCTCTCTCCTGGGCTTTCAGCATATAAAAATAAATTCTCTGTGTTCTCTTCTGTGCATTTACTTCCCTATCTTTGATTGAGCATCCATTTATATAGTCCACAATGGGAGGGCAGGGATTCAAACAAAGTCACCTTAATGACATGGTCAAATAAGAGCTCTAATCTTGATTTAATAAAGTAAAAGTGAAACCTCTGAATCTATTGCAATCTAACACACCCAGAAGAACAGACCAGTTAACAAACACAATCCAATATCTATTTTTGGAATTCAGAAAAATATATAAAACTGCTACAGCTATAAATTAAAATGGAGAGAATGCAGTCCTTCATATAAAATGAAAATACTGATATAAATTTGTCTTATATATAGATATATATATCTCTCTAAATCTCATATATGATTGATTATTATATAAAACAAGCTTGCTAAGTGTAAATGACAAAATTTAAGTACTAGGATATACAGAATCATACAAATACTAATAATATTGAAGATTTCTACTATATCTTGGTCAAATTTGAATTTCATCCAATTGCTATAAAATTCAATATACAAATCTATGAAAGAAAATGCATCAACATAAAAAAAAACATAACTGTGGACTGAGATAGGTTTACTGGGAGGAAATTCATCTTCGCAAACTTTATGTCTCTTAAACATTCAAAGATTTATGCCTATCTCTCTTGACCCTTCAGTTATCTTCACTGAGCATGTTCCAAAAAGTCTTTTCTCAAAAACAAGTATTTTTGTTCTAAACCTTATGAATAAATGTGCACTAAGTTTCTCTATTATGCTTGGTAACCTCTTTCTGGAGAACATTGGGATACTTATACCTCTCATGATTCGCAGCTGATCCTGTAATGGCAGACTCCAGAAAAGTTGAAGGTCCTTCAGTGCCTTGTTTTCTGTAGATATTTTGTACACTTTGTTTAGATTAATTAGATTAACAGACTTTTTCCTTGACAGAAACCCTAGACTAGGGGTTTTGAAAATTTTGAGAATAGCCACAAAGGTGATTTTAGCATTAGTGTTTGCTCAATTGTGCATTAGAGTCCTTGTACTAGGATAATAGGATCAATCAGCTATAGAGATAAAGATAAAATGTATAGAAACATAAATTATGAGATAAAATTAGTTTATCTATGTATGTAAAAAGGTGAAATTACACAGAAACTGCATGCTTACATCATATGAATTGAAATAAAGTTTCTGAGAGCCACAAACTCATCAAAGTGAATGACAGACTTCCAGGAAGGTAGAGTTGGAATAGGTAGACAGTGCTCAACTTTCTCACAAAAACAATGGGGGAATGGCAAAAAGAAAATGAAGGAGCTGCTTTTGGGATATGCAGACCAGGAGAGTGCTGCATATCATTTAAGAGGGAGAGGGACAGAGAGACAAAGTGGTCAAAGGAAAACCTTGGGTTATTTGCCCCTGTGGCTGGGTGAGCACATATATCACCCTCTCCAGGAGAGTATCCTCAGTAAAACCCCTAGCTCACTGAATTCAACTGAGTGGGTAAAGAACTGTATTCCTCCCTGTGAGGAAGTGGGATCTGTCAGATGGCAGAGTGTGGTTTCTCTTCAGTGAGTTTGGACAGCTGAGCCTTCTTTACATCTCATAAAAGACCCTAACCAGCACCGAAGCAGCCCCAGGAAATGGTAAGGGAGATATGACCAGGTAGTCTGTCACACCCAACTGCTTTGGGTGAGAAAAGAACTAGGTCAGTGAGCGGGTAGGCAGACAGTTGCCTAACCAGCACCAAAGATAATGAAGCTAGGAGAGATAACTTACAAACTATTGGAAGCCCAACTTACCTAAGGGGAAAGAGGGCAGGAAGAGCTTGATAAAATTTTAGAAGACTATGTAAACTGTGGAGTGGGTGTAGCTTAGTGGAGAAACACCTACCTCATATAAATTCAGTCCCTGTTTCAATTCTCAGTACCACCTAAGAGAAGAGATCCAGAAAGTGATCCACAGGCACACAGGTGGCACCTTGTGACAGGGATCTTATAGATTGATATTTTTTTGTTTTAGGTTTTTTGATATGTTATTTTATATTTTTACTATTTTTTATTTTATGTTTTATTCATTATTTTATTTGCTTAAACTGGGTAACTTACCTTTGGATGGCAGGCTGCAGGGTAATTGACTGATGAGCACAGGCATCCTGAGACAGTTTCTTGGGGCCTAAGAGGGAAGCCTGTTTTTGGTGGGTTGTTTTGTTGTTGTTGTTTTTCTCTTTCTTTCTTTCCTTTTTTTTTTTCCTCAATAGTTTCATTATTTCTTTTCTTTCTTCCATTTTCCCCTCTTCCATTGATATCCCTTAATTCTACCTTCTCTTGTTTGGTCTTCTTTTTTATATTCTTCTCTTCTCATCATTTGGTCTTTTATCTTATTCTATTTTTTCTTGTTCCATTTTTTAGTATGCATTTTTTCTTATTTCTTTGTATTATTTAAAATGATTTTTCACTCTTATTACTTAGATTTTTCCTGATACTTTTATGGTTCTTTTTCAAGCTTTTTTTATTATTGCTATTATTCCTTATCTTTTCTTCACTTTTTCTTATTCTAAGGTCATAATATTTTTTCAATGGAACATACAAGGATATAATATAAGTGGAAACAAGTGTCAAAAAGGAACATTAATACAAAACAAAGTAACATAAAACTCTAACCTACAAAAAGAAATTAACCATCTGAATAATCCCATCAAGATAAACAATTTCCTAGATACAAGCCAAAAATTACAAGGCATACTAAGAAGCAGGGAGACATGGCCCAGTATAATGAACAAACTAAATAAAGGAGGGCATGCAGAATATGGAACAACAAATCAAGCATGAACAAACGAATATCATGAATGAACTTAATGAAGTGCAGGAAGAGATAAAGGATGTTGAGAAGACACTGGGGGAACATACTGAAGAAATCATGAAAATACATAAAAAGATGAGGGATCTGATGGTGATGAATGGCACAATGCAAAAAATCAAAATTACTCTGGAAGCACATAACTGCTGAGTTGAACAAGCAGGGGAAGTAATTAATGGCATCAAAAATATTAAACCTGAATTCTGACAGATAGTAGAACTGATATGAAAAAGGGAAGAAAAAATTCAGCAGAGAATCAGGGTACTGAATGGCAAAACAAAACACAAAACATATACATTATAGACATCCCAGAGGGAAAAGAAAAGGGGAGTGGCAGGAGTGTTGGAGGAAATAATGACTGAGAATTTCCCAACTCTTTTGAGGAATATGGATGTACATGACCAGGAAGCACAGCACACCTCAAACAGTATTAATCCTAACAGGCCTTCACCTAGACATATACTTATCAAATTGTCAAGTGTTCAAGATAAAGAGAGAATACTGAAAGTAGCAAGGGAAAAGAGATCAATCACATACAAGGGAAGCTGGATAAAAGTAAGTGCTGATTTCTCAACTGAAACCATGGGCATGAAGAGGCTATGTTAAGGTGCTAAATGAAAAAAAACAAAAAACAAAACTGCCAGCCAAGAATTATGCATTCACACAGGAGGGCCACAATTGTGACAGGGGAAGATCACTGGTATGGGTGGTAGTGATGGGGGAATGTGTAGGGAGGGTACATATGGGGCATGCTTCTAGGGCATATGAATATTTCCAAGTGGTAATTGAGTATTGTCTCAGTGGGTAGAGACCCACATGATAATTGAAAGAATAATGAATTCCTATCCTGGGAAGACTTGCTACATTCTCTAATAGAGTGGCAAGCATCACCTGTAAACAGGGCAATGTCTATCAAAGGAGAACATACCATTACACCATGCCCTTGATATTGATGGTTCTTCTTATGAACCTAGATCTTGTGAAATTGAAACTTAGCCAAGTATTTTATATTGCCTAAGAGTTACCTCCTGAAAGCCTCCCTGTTGCTCAAACGCGGCATCTCTTTAAGTCAAACTCAGCATATATATGCACTACATTTGCCCTGGCATGGGACATGATTCCCGCGGATGAGCCTCCCTGGCACCAAGGGAGTATTACAAAGGCCCAACTAGCAGTGCATATGGAAAAAGACCTTGACCAAAAGGGGGAAATATTAAATACAAATGAGTTATTATAGCTAAAAGATTTCAAAATGGGTCCAGAGGTCATTTCTGAGGTTACGCTTATGCACATTTCAGCAGGATCTCATTGACTGCCACAGTAAACATTGCCCCAAACAGTGGGGCTCCTGAGGGCTCTAGGAACATCTGGACACTATAGGCAGGCATACAATCTCAAGAATTTGGCACCCTGTTGGTGGGCTTTTCTTTGGAATCTGTGATCCCCAATTTAACAGAGTTAGTCTCATTTAGAATTTTTCTACACAAAGCTCTTTCGCCCCTTTTATTTGAACCTATAATTAGCACTATGCTCATTAAATATAAGTCCCAGTGTCTTAAATCTTCAATCAGTTCATATGCCAATTGAGTCCTGTATTTCAGGAGAGTTGCAACACCTACCTTCCATTTCATTGTACTAATCCAGGACAACCAAAATGGTGATGTTCGACAATACCAATTCCCAAATTAGAGAGTATAATCAAGTGCAAGCTAGATAGTTTCACCCATCTGCAACATGTATTATAAACCCATCTGTCAATTAGAAACAGAGTACGCATCACCATTCTAAAATGCTCAATGTTGAGGAATGAAGAAAAATGATGGGGAAATGCAAATATATACTAAAATGGACTTATTATTATTCCAGCAATTGAAGAATTGTATCATTGATATAAAGACAGTGGCCAGCAAAGGATCTGAGGGGAAGGAGAGGGAACAATAGGTGTAATATGGGGGTATCTTTGGGAAATTGGAATTGATCTGAATGACATTGAAATGACCAAAAAAGGCCATTATACATTTTGACAAAACCTATAAAATTGTGCAGGGCAAAGCATAAACTGTAATGTAAACTATAGTTAGATTATAATGGTTAGTAGCAATGTTTCAATATGTGTTCATCAATTGTAACAAATGTACCACACTAATAAAAAAAATTATTAATGGGGGAAAGTGTGGGAAGGGGAAGGGGTAAGGTAAATGGGAAATCCTTTTATTTTTTATTTCTTTTTTTATTAATGAATTTTGTTAAAGATATGTGTTTACAGAAATATCATGCATCAAACATAAGAAACAGACTTACCATATAACACCCCATTATTAACACCTTGAATACATTTTCACTGATGTGCACATGTATAAATATATTTCAATATATTTTATTCTACTTTTTAGTCTCCTGCATGCCATTTTTTAAACAAATCAATTTTATTGATACAGATTAATAAAGCATATAATTCATCCAAAAGTGTACAATCAAGTGTATTTGTGCATTTCATTACCTCAATCTTTATTGAAGCATTTTCATTTTTTCAATTATAATGATAATAAGCATAGACAAACATACAAGAAAATCCTTCACATCCCAATCTGTCTATGCTTCCCCCACTGTACATAGCTGCTGTTTCTGGCTATTCTATCCAAAGTGTATAATCGATCGCTTTTAGTATAATCACAATGATGTACATTCTTCATCTCAAAAAAATTGCAACAATTTCATTACTCCAAAACGAAAGACTGCACACCACTTAACATTCTTTCCTCAGACCTACATAACCATTAATCTCATTTCATCTTTATAAATTGATTTATCTTTACATATTAAATTAATGGAATCCACAATATGCAGTACTTTGTGTCTGGTATCCTTCACTAATAAAATTTTTTTCTGATATTACCATTTTGCAGTATAACCTATATTTGTTCAGCTTCAAAGATAAACAGACTTATATATGCAATTCTACCCATATTCATATATTACATATTTATATCCCACATTATATATTTAGTTCATAATAAGCAATAATATAGTATTTGCACTTTTCTGTCTGACTTGCTTCACTCAAAATAATGTCTTCCAGCTTCATGCATGTTGTCATATGTTTCACGACTTCATTTTTCTTATCACTGCATAATATTCCATCATATGTATACTTCACAATTTGTTTAGGCATTCATCAGTTAATGGACACATGGGTTTTTCCAAGTTTTGTTAATCCTGAATAACTGTTATGAACATCGATGTGCAGATACCTATTCATGCCATGCTGTCAGTTCTTCTGGGTATATACCTAGCAAAGGTATTGCCAGGTCACATAGCAAGTCTATATTCAAGTTCCCTGTGAACTGCCAAACAGTCCTTCACAGCAGCTATACCAGTCTACATTGCCACCAACAGTAAATAAAGCATTCCTATCTCTCCACGTCCTCTCCAACATTTACAGTTTTATAACTTTTTAATAGCTGCCAGTCTAATTCGTGTGAAATGATATCTTATTGTAGCTTTGATTTGCATTTCCTTAATCACTAGTGAGGTTGAACTTTTTTTTTTATGTGTTTCTTTGCCATTTTTATTACTTCTTTGGACAGTTTTCTTTTCAAGGCTTTTGCCTATTTTTTTTTAATTGGATAGTTTGTCTTGTTATTGTTGAGTTGTATGATCTCCTTATATATCATGGGTATTAAACTCTTATCAGATATGTGATTGCCAAATATTTTCTCCCATTGAGTAGGCTGACTTTTCACCCTTTGACAAAGTCATTTGAGGTGCAAAAGTGTTGAATTTTGATGAGGCCCAATTTAACTATGTTTTCTTTAGTTGCTCATGCTTTAAGTGTAAGGTTAAAGAAACTACCAACTACCACAAGGTCTTGAAGAAGTTTTCCTAAATTTTCTTCTAGGGGTTTTATGGTTGTTGTTTTATATTTTAGTTCTTGATCTATTTTGAGTTAATTTTTGTTTAAGGTGTGAAAAAGGTGTCTTCTTTCTCTTGGAAATGGCTATCCAGATCTCCCAGCACCATTTATTGAATAGAAAATTCTGAACCAGAGTGGTGGGCTTAACAGCCTTGTCAAAAATCACTTGATACTAGAGGGGAAGGTCAATTTTTGAGTTTTTGATTCAGTTCCATTGGTCAATGTGTCTGTCTTATGCCAGTACCATGCTGTTTTTAACTCTGAAGCTAAGTAATATGCTTTAAAGTCAGGAAGTGAGAGTCTCCATCTTCATTCTTATTTTTAAAGACATTTTTTGGTTATTTGAGGCCCTTACCCTTCCAAATAAATTTGATTATTGGCTTTTCAATTTCAGCAAAAAAGGTTGTTGGGATTTTTATTGGAATTTTGTTGAATCTGTAAATCAGTTTGTGTAGAATTGATATCTTAATGATATTTAGTCTTCCAATCCATGAACATGGAATGTCCTACCATTTATTTAAGTCTTCTTTGGTTTCTTTTAGTAATATTTTGTAGTTTTCTGAATACAGGTCCTTTATGTCTTGGTTAAGTTTATTCCTAAATATGTGATTGTTTTAGTTGCTATTATAAACCGATTTTTTTTTTCTGATTTCCACCTCAGAATGCACATCAGTAGTGTATAGAAATTGCATTAATTTTTGAGTAGTAACCTTGTATCCCATCAATTTGCTGAACTCTTGTATTAATTATAGAAATTTTGGGGGGATTTTTCAGGATTTTCTAGAAACAGCATCATGTCATCAGCAAATAGAGAAAGTTTTGATTCATTCTTTCTTAATTGGGTGCCTTTTATTCCTTTGTCTAGCCTAATTAGTCTAGCTAGGACTTCTAGCACAATATTGAATAATATTGTTGGCAGTGTGCATACTTGCATTGTTGCTGATCTCATTGGGAAAGCTTTCTATCTTATACCATTCAGTACTATGCTAGCTGTAGGTTTTTTATATATGCACTTTACCATATTGAAAAAACATCCTTCTATCCCTAATCTTTCAGAATTTTTTTTTCAAGAAAGGGTGTTGTGTTTTGTCAAATGCCTTTTCTGCATCAATTGAGAGGATCATGTGATTTTTCTGCTTAAATTAATCAATGTGGTATATTACAGTAAATTATTTTCTTTTGTTGAAACGTCTTTGCATACCTGGGATAAAACCCAATTGATCGTGGTGTATAATTCTTGGAATGTGCTTTTAGATTCTGTTTGTAAGTGTTTTGTTGAAGATTTTTGCATCTATATTCATTAGAGATACTGAACTGTAATTTTCTGTTTATTGTATGATCTTTATCTGGTTTTGGTATTAAGGTGATGTTGGCTTCATAGAATGAGTTTGGTAGCATTTTGGAAGAGCTTGAGCAAGAATAGTATTAGCTCATCCTTGAATGATTGGTAGAATTCACCTGGGAATCCATCTTGTCCCAAGCTATTCATCTTTGTGAGACTTTTGATGACTGTTTCAATTTCTTCACTTGTGACTTGTTTATTGAGATCTATTTCTTCCAGGGTTAGTGTAGGTAGTTTATGGGTTTCTAGGAATTTATCCATCTCATCTACATTTTCTGGTTTTTTGGCATACAGTTTATAGTATCCTCTTATGGTCTCTCTTATTTCTACGGGGTCAGTGGTAATGCCCACCTTGCATTTCTTATTTCATTTATTTGTGTTCTCTTATTTTTCTTTGTCACTGTCGCTAAGGGTTTGTCAATTTTTTAAAATCTTCTCAAATAATTAACTTTTGGTTTTGTTGATTTTCTCTATTGCTTTCTTGTTGTTGTTGTTCTCAATTACATTTTTTCTCCCCTGATCTTTGCTATATCTTTCATTCTGCTTGGTTTGTGATTAGTTTTCTCTTCATTTTCTAGTTCTTCCAGGTGTGCAGTTAGATCATCAATTTTACTTTTTCATCTTAATTTAATGTAAGCATTGATGATTATAAATTTTCCTTTATGTACTTCCTTTGCTGTGTCCCATAGGTTTTGATATATTGTGTTCTCATTTTCATTCATCTCAGGATATTTGCTGAATTTTCTTGCAATTTCTTCTTTGACCCACTTTTTATTTAAGAGTGTACTGTTTAATATCCATAATTTTATGAATTTTCCCCTTTTCCATCCATTATTAATTTTCAGCTTCATTCTTCTATAATCAGATAAATTGTTTTGAATTTCAATCTTTTAAAATTTATTCAGACTTGTCTTTTGATACAACATATGGTCTATCTTGGAGAAAAATACAGGAGCACTTGAAAAGAATGTATATCTTGCTGTTTTGTGGTGCATGTAGATGTCTGTTAGGTCTAATTCATTTACCATTTTATTCAAGCTCTCTGTTCCTTTATTTGTCCTCTGTCAAGGTGTTCTACCCAATACTGAGAGTGGTGTATTGAAGTCTCCAATTATTATTGTAGAGACATTTATTTTTCCCTTCAGCATTGCCAGTGTGTGCCTCATGTATACTGGGACAGTGAGGTTAGGTGCATACATGTTTAGAATAGTTATTTTTTCTTGAATTGTCCTTTTTATTAATATATAATGACACTATTCATCCCTTATAATAGTTTTGCATTTAAAATCTTTTTTTGTCTGATACTAGTATCACTTCTACAGTTCTATTTTGGTTACTATTTGTGTGGAATATATTTTACCAAATCTTTCACTTTTAACCTGTCCTTAAGTCTGAGTTGAGTCTCTGGTCGACAGCCTATAGATGGCTCATAATTTTTTTATCCATTTTATCATTCTGTGTCTTTTGACTGGGGAACTCAAGCCATTGACATTCAATGTTATAATTGTAAAGGCATTATTTACTTCATCCATTTTGACCTTTGGTTTTCTGTTGTCATAGTGTACTATAGCCTATCTTTTTACCCTTTAATTTCCCCTTTCTAATAATCTTCATTTCTTCACTCTTCTCCATGTCACTTACCCTTGTTTTTTGTTTGTTTTTTTTTCTTTCAGGATGCAGAACTCCCTTTAGCATCTCTTGTAATTCTGATCTTTTGGTAATATTTTGTATCAATATTTGATAATCTAAGGAGATTTTGAACTAACCCTCATTTTTGAAGGACATCTTGGCCAGGTTCAATATTCTTGGCTGGCATTTTTTCTCTTTGAATATTTTAAATATATCATATCACTTTTTCTGTCTTCCATGGTTTCTGATGAGAGGTTGACATGTAATCTTATCGAGTTTCCTTTTTATGTGATGCATTCCTTTTCTCTTGCTGCCTTCAAAATCTTCTTTTTATCTCTGATATTTTTCATTCTGAATGGCAGGTGTCTTGGGGAAGGTATATTTGGGTTTATTTTGTTTGGGGTGTGTTTTCAATCTTGGATATTTATATTTATGTCTTTCATAAAGGTTGAGAAGTTACCAGTCATTATTTCCTTAAATAATCTTTCTGCCCTTTTTCCATTCTCTTCTCTTTCTGGGATACCTGATAATATGTATGTTTTTGCATTTTGCTTTGTCATTCAATTCCTTTAGACTTTGTTCCATTTTTTCCATTCTTTTTCTTTTTCTATTCCTCTGTATTTTCCATTTCAGATGTCCTGTCTTTGAAATCACTAATTCTGTCATTAAGCAATTCAAATCTTCTGTTATGTGCCTCTAATGTATTTTTAATCTCATCCATCATGTCTTTCATTCCCATAAGGTCTGTTAATTTTCTTTTCAGACTTTCAAATTATTCTTTGTGCTCACCCAGTGTCTTCTTATTATCCTTTATCTCTTTAATCATATTTTCTTTTAAACCTTTAAAATGATTTAAAAGAGTTGTGTGATTATCATTGATTAATTTTCTTAAATCATGGATTTCTTCAGGATAATTGGTTTGTTCCTGGCTGGGCTATCTCTTCCTGTTTCCTAGTATGGCTTGTAATTTTTGCTGATGTCTAGGAATTTGATATATTTATGAATTTACTCTGATGTCCAATTTCTCTCCCTTGCATATTACTTTTTACACAGCTCTTAATATTTGATTCAAATTACCCTAAGTCTAAAATTGCCCACCTTAAGTTTGCAAAATTGTTTCAGGGATTCACTCATGGTGCACAGACTTTATCCCGGGGGTGCGGTAAAAAGAACTCTAAAAGCAATTTTTGTCCATGTAATTTCCAGACTGGCAAGCAGATGGTGCTCATTTTCACACCTTTACTCTAAGGTGTTTCACTTGGTTTTCCTTTTGTTTTTGTCTGGCCAGAACTGAGATTCAAAATGGGCTCTGCTGGTAGAATTCACTGAAGAATGGCCCCCCAACTCCCCCTCCCTTTTCCCTTGTAACAGCTCACAGGGATGAAGGTGACTGATTCCCTCTTAGTCAGCTGCAATGACCCAGGGGTGTTACCCATGCTGACTATCTCAGGGGTAGGGGAGGGGAGTCCTTCCCTGAAACCAGGAAGTTTAGTAACTCACAGTTTGTTGTTTTTGTGTCTTCATCTCTCTGTCTCTCACCTGTGAGTTGTGAAGCACAGTCCTGGTCTGCTGACCTCCAGTCATGTCCTTGGGAAGCTTTTGGCTCTTTCTCCAGTGTTTCTGTGAGAGAGCTGGGACTTATCTGTCTAATCTGGTGCCATCTTCCCAGAATATAACTTTATTTTTGATGTAACTTTTCTATAATCTAAAGCTTCTTTAAAAATAAAAAACAATTATAACCTGCATAGCTGACATTCAAAATTGAGGGAATTTCAAAATATTCATAGATAAACAGAAATTAACAGAGTTTATCAACAAGAAGCCTGACCTTCAACAAATATGAAAAGCAGTACTGCTGGTTGAAAGCATAAAAGCTAGAGAGGGTTGGAAGGGAGTGGAGAATGAAAGATTATGATGAAGAATAACAAAAATGATAAAAAGAGAAATAAAACCATATAACATTAGATTGCACATGCTTAGGTGGAAAACAATTTTACATGCAAACAATAACCAAAAAATGGTGGCAGTAACTATATTAATATCAGACAAAATAGACTTCAAATGCAAAACTATTGTAAGTTACAAAGAAGAGCACTATATATTAAGAAAATAGATGTTCTATCAAGAAGTAAAAATGATCACAAACATTTATGTACCTAATCAGGGTGTCCAAAATACTTGAGGCAAGCATTGGAAATTTAGGTGTAGAAATAGATGTCTCTACAATTAGAGTGGGGAATTTTAATACATCATAGTTATCATTAGACAGAATATCTTGACAGAGGTTCAATAAAGAAACAAAGACCTTAATAATATGATAGAGGATCTAGACCTAATATATATACACAGAACACTAAAAACAAATACAGCATGATATAAATCCTTTTTGAATACACATGGATCATTCTCCAGGAGAGACAACATGATTGGTCACAGGTCAACTCTTATCAAAATCAGAAAGTTTAAAATTATACAAATCAATTTTTCTGACCACAATGGAATGAAACTGGAAATTAAAAAGTGGCAGAAAACTGGAATAGATACAAAGATATGTAATTAAACAACCTTCTCAGACAATCAGTGGGTCATAGAGGAAATTGCCAAAGAAATCTGCAACTACCCCAAAATGAATAAAAATGAGTATACAACATATCAAAACTTGTAGGATAAAGCCAAAGAAGTGCTGAGAGGGAAATTTATGACCATAAATGTCTATATTTAAAAAAAAGAAAGAGCTAAAATCAAAATCTAAATGTGCACTTGAGGGAATTAGAAAAAGACCCACACAATAATCCCACAGGAAACAAAAAGAAGGAAATAACAAAGATTGGAGAAGAACAAAATGAATTGAGAAAAGAAAATCATTAGAAAAAATTAAAAGCTGGTTGCTTGAGAAGGTGTTTCTTTGAAAAGATTAATAAAATTTACAAACCCTTAGCTAGCATAATAAAGAAAGAAAATGAGATGTTGCAAATACATAAAATAAAGTGAGGGAGGGGATGTCACCACCAATCCCACAGAAATAGAGTATCTTAAGAGGATACTTTCAAAAATTCCACACCAAAAAGGTCAATATTTTATATGAAATGTACATATTTCTAGAAATACACAAGCATCCTACATTGATGAAAGAAGAAAGTGATTAACACAAAAGAACAATCACACATAATGAGATTGAATTAGTCATCAAAAACTTCCCAACTAAGAGACCTGTACCAGATGGATTAATAGGTGAATTCTACCAAACATTCTGGAAAGCATTAATACTAATCCTAACCATAATTTATTCTATGGTTCCTATATCTCCCTAACACCAAAGCCACAAAAAGATACCACAAGAAAAGAAAACTACAGACCAATCACTCTGTTGAATCTGGATCCTAAAATCCTCAACAAAATACCTGCTAAACATATTCAACAACACATCAAAATAATTATACATCATGATCAAGTGGGTTTTATCCTGGGTTGCAAGGATGGTCCAACATAAGAAAATCACTCAATGTAATAAATCATATTAACAGATTGAAAGAAAAAAAATGGCATGATAATCTCCATTGACAATGATAAATCATTTGACAAGATCAGCATCCTTTATTGATAAACACACTTCAAAAAATAGGAATAGAAGGAAATTTCCTCAACATGATAAAGGATAAATATGAAAAAAGCCATCATATTCAATGGCGAAATGCTAAAGGCTTTCCCTCTAAAATCTGGAAAAAGACAGTGATGCCCAATGTCACCACTGTTATTTAGCATTTGTTAAAAGTACTTTCTCTATCATTTAAGTAAAAAAATAATATAAAAGTTATCCAAATTGGAAAGGAAGAAGAAAAATTTCACTATTTGCAGATGACATGATCCTGAAAAATAAACAAAAAAGTTTCTAGAGCAGATAAACACGTTCAGTAAAGTGTCTGGATATAAGATCAACATGCAAATTCAGTAGCATTTTTGTACCCCAATAATGAGTGATCCTAGGAGGAATTTAAAAATTTTCATTTATAACAGGAAAAAAATAAAAATAAAAATAAAAATAAAAAAAGAGTCAAAGATTCAAATAAGTAGGAATAAACTTAACTAAAGCTGTAAAGGACTTGTACACAGAAAGCTACACAGCATTGTTTAACGATATCAAAGTAAAGTGAAATAAATGGAAGAATATTCCATGTTCATGGATTGGAAAACTAAACATCTTTAAGATGTTTTTCTACCCATATTCATTTGCAGATTTAACGCAATCCCAATAAAAATTTCAACAGCAATTTTTAATGAATTGTAAAAGCTAATTAAGAAATTTATTTGGAAGAACAAGGGTCACTGAATATCCAAAAACATATGGTAAAAGAAAAACAAAATTGGAGGATTCATGCTACATGACTTTAAATCAACCTACACAACTACAGTGGTAAAGCTGGATGGTATTGGCACAAGAATAGACAAGGATATCAATGGAAATTAATTGAGAGTTCTACATAGATCCTCAAATAAGCAGTTACCTGTTATTTGAAACCATCACCAAGCCCACTAAACTGAGAGATAATGGCCTCTTCAACTAATGATTCTGGGAAAATTGGATACATATTCACAAGAATGAGAGAATATCATTCCATGCCTTATACAAAAATTAACTCAAAATGGATAAAAGATCTGAATAAAAGAGCCAAGATCATAAAACTCATAGAAGATAATGTAGGGAAGCATCTACAAGATCTTGTGGTAGGAAATGTTTTCATAAATTTTACATCCAAAGTACAAGCAACCAAAGAAAATATAGATAAATGGGACTGCCTCAAAAGAAAAAAATAAATGAACAATTTTGTGCATCAAAGGTGTTTATCAAGAAAATGTAAAGGCAGCCTCCTCAATGGGAGGAAATATTTGGTAATCATTTATCAAATAAGGGCCCAATATCCAGCATACATAAAGATATCTTACACCTTGAAAATAAAAAGCAAACAAACAACAAATTTAATAAATGGGCAAGTGACTTGAATAAGTACTTCTCCAAAGAAGAAATACAAAGGACTAAAAAGCAAATGTAAAAATGCTCAGCATCAGTAGCTATTAGGGAAATGCAAATCAAAACAACAATGAGATATCATCTTATACCTCATATACTGGCTGCTGTTAAATAAACAGAAAACTACAAGAGCTGGAGCTGGAGAAGATGTGGAGGAAAAGGAACACATCCACTGCTCTTGGGAATATAGAATGATGCAGCCATTGTGGATGAAAGTTTCATGTTCCTCGGGAAGTTAACAATTAAACTGCCATATGAACCAGTAATCCCACTGCTTGGTATACAGCCAGAAGATTTGAAAGCAAGGACATGAACAGATATATGCAAACCAATGTTCATAGCAGCACTATTCACTCTTGCCAGAAGTTAGAAGCAACCCAGTGTCCATGAACAGATGAATGGAGAAACAAGTTGAGGTATATACATACAATGGAATGTTACCCAGCTGTAAGAAGGAATGCATTATTAACACTTGGGACAACATGAATGAATCTTGAAGACCTTATGCTGAGTGAAGCAAGCCAGGCACTGAAGGAGAAATATTACATGACCTCACTAATATGCTCATGCAAATTGTGCAGCGTCACAGAGATAGAGTCTGGAAGATAAGTTATCAGAAGACAGACAAAGAGTAGAGGGTGGTGAGCCAATGCTCAATATGGGCAAAACTTTTGATAATGTGGAAGGATGTGGTGGACAGTTGATCATCATGATGTTGGTGCAGTGATGTCAGGGGGTCAATGGTGCTGGAATATGAGTGGGAGTAGGAAAGGAGGGGTTGAGGTGGAATACCCATGGACCTAGGGAGAGGACTGGAAGAAGGAACAGGTGAACTCTGTGGATTTGTAGGTTTGTGGTTAAAACAAAAATGGTGGGAATATTCTTTTGGCAAAGGCAGGGGAGGTTTACTGCTGCAGGGCATGACATGTAGGGGAATATGTGGCATAAGTCACACATGGGGAATCCGTCTATGGAATACGAAAATGTCCATCTTGTCATAATGTGGTATCTCAGTGGGAGAAGGCCAACAAAATAAACAAGAAAATATTAAACTCCCATCATGGGGAATCCTGCTATGTTCTTGGAGAGGTATGAATCTCCCCGAGAACATAAGCAGTGCCTAATAAAAGAATACAGAATATTACGTCAAGCCCAGAATACTAATTCATGTAACAATAAACCTTATTGTTCAATTATTGAACCTTAGTTGTTACCATAGGTTCTGAGGGAGGATGAGGATAGAATAGAATTGAATAGAATTGAATAGAATAGAATAGAATAGAATAGAATAGAATAGAATAGAATAGAATAGAATAGAATAGATGGAACATAGGGCATTGTTAGGGTATTGGAATTCTTTTGCAGAATCTTGCAATGAGAGACACAGACCATTATAATTTTGTCAAAACCTATAAAAGTGTACATTGCAAAATGTGATTCATAATGTAAACTACTGACCATGGTTAGTACAATCCTTCAATATTTGTTCATTAATTGCACCAAATATTCCATACTCATGTAAGATGTTATTAATAGGGGAAAATGTGAGAAGGGGAGGGGGTTGGGAATAAGGAAACCACCTATATTTCCTATGTGACTTTTCTGTAAACTAAAGCTTCTTTGAAAATAAAGCATTAGGCTTATGGTTAGGGTTAGGGTTAGGGTTAGGGTTAGAGTTACGGTTAGGTTTTGGGCTCGACTAGGGTTAGGTTTAGAGATAGTGTTAGGTTTAGGGTTAGGTTTACGGTTAGGGTTAGTGCTAAGGTTAAGCTTAGGGTTAGGGTTAGGGCTGGGCTAAGATTGTGGTTAGGTTTAGGGTTAGGGCTAGCTTTAGGTTTAGGGTTAGGGTTAGGAATAGGGTTAAAGTTATGG
>JAQZBX010003544.1:0-28239 GCA_029593785.1 Cabassous unicinctus | reverse complement strand
TCATTTATTTTTTACTTAGCTTTGGGGAGGTTTTGGATTGCAGAAGGATTGCAACTGTGGCAGGGGAGGATCTCTACTTGTGGGGTATCAGTGATGCAGGACTGTACAGGGAGGGCTGCACTTGGGGTAAGCCCTTATGGAATATGAACATGTTCAAGTGGTCATGGGGTATTGTCTCAGTGGGTGGAGATCCACACAATAACTGAAAAGATATTGAATTTCCTTCCTGGGAAGCCTTGCTATATTCTTTAATACCACAGCAAGAATCCCTAGAGCACATGGGCAGTGCCTAGTGCAGGAGGACAGATGAATCCGCCAGGCCCTTGACATTGATGGTTGTACATATGAACCTTGTTATTGTGAATATTGCTTAAGAGTTACCTCCTGAAAGCCTCCTTGTTGCTCAAATGTGGCCTCTCTCAAAGCCAAACTCAGCATATAAATACATTACCTTCCCCCCATTGTGGGACATGAACCCTGGGGATTAGCTTCCCTGGCATTGACAGATTATTACCAAGCATCAACTAGTGTTGCATTTGGAAAAAGACCTTGAGAAAAAGGGAGAAATGTTAAATACAAATGAGTTTTTGTGCATAAGAGATTACAAAGTGTGTCAAGATTTCATTCCAGAGGTTATGCTTATGTACTTCTCAGAAGGATCTCCTTGAATGTCACAATATACAGTGTCTCAAGCAGGAGTCCTCCTGAGGACTATGTAGACATCTAGACAATATAGTAAGGGCAGACAATCTTAGGAATTTGGCACCTTGTCTGTGGGCCTTACCTTGGAATACATATTCCCCAATGTAACAGAGTTAGACTCATTTATAATATCCTTATACAATTATAGGGAACCTATAATTAGCACTATAATTATTAAATATATCTACAAGAGTATTGAATCTTTGGTCTGGTCATATGCCAGTTGAGCCCTGAATCTCAGAAGAGTTGCAATACCTACTCTCGAGGTCATCGGACCCAAGCAGGACAACTAGCAAAATAATGATGTAGAATGCCCATCCCCCTAAAATACAGAGTATCTACAACTGCAAGCAAGAGTGTTCCAACCATATGTCCCATGAGATCTAAGCCCCCTTTCAATCAAACAGAGTGAGCATCACTTCCTAAATTTATCAGGATAGGGATTATTCCTTTTGGTAAAAAGTTCTACAAGAGCAGTTTTGAATTTCTTCTTGGTCTTTCTCTACATTGTTCTTATACTGAATATAAAAATAATAATCCATCTTTCCTAACTTAAGTTCAGATGGCCGGTGAGTGTTGAGACATGATTAGAGCAAGATTTTGATCTGCCTCTAAAATTAATTGGTCCATGCCAATTAATTTTGAGAAGGCCTCAATGAATTTCTGATAGAAACCACTGGGGAACTCATCAGCCTTCTGGGTACATGGCTGCAATTTCTCCTTGATCATCTTGATCAGAAAGGTTTCAATTATGGTAGTCAGCAACCCCTCTCAATGGGCCTCAAAAATCAGTTATTCTTATTGCAATTTTTTGGCCTGCCAGCAGCTGGTTCTCTTCAGCAAATCTTTCCATGGAGGTATCTCTTCCAACTTCCAGTTGCTCATGATTTGGGTCTGGCCAGAGCCAATATTCAACTGGGCTCTGCTGGTCAAACTCACTGAACAGAAACCACCCACCACCCTCAATTGCACCCTCCTTCTTCCCAGGGAGGAAAATGTCTGTTCCTCTCTCATTTGGCTGCAGTGAGCCACAGGTTTTATCCAGACATTACCTTGACGGTGGGTGATGACTTTTATTACTGACACTCATTAGTAGACAGGGGCTACTAATTCATGATTTTCATTTTGGCTTCTTTGTCTCTGTCTCTCCCTTCTGAACAACGCACAGCATTCTCCTGGTCTCCCAAACCCCAAAGTATCTTCCTCAGATAGCTTTTCCCCCTTACTCCATTATTTCAGTGGGAGACTTGAGCCCTGCCTACCTATTCTGATGCCATCTTCCCAGAAGTCTACAATGTTTTTTGTAGCTTTCATATAAAATGTTTTACTCCTTTTCTAAGTATGTGGCCATGTATTTTATCATTTTTTTCATATAATAAATCAAGTTATTTTTAATTTTATTTTTGGAATTGTCTTTGGTAAAAATTGATGTTTGTATATTCATGTTATACCCTGCAACCTTCCTAATTTCAGGTTTTACTTTTGGACTTTTTCTTTTTAACATAAGGAAGTCAGTAAAGTAACCTGAAGCACATTTGAACCATCCTGAGTATCACCAATTGAACACTTTATATATTTTTTCATTTTTTTAAAAACACCTTTGCTTGAAAGTACCAAAACAGGACAAAATTTGAGTGGTACAAGAATCTGTGCTCCCCACATTGCAAGTCTGGACACCAAATAAACACTTTTCTTGCCTTACTGCTAGGTTGTTATTTCTCTGTTGACATTATTTTACGTCAGAAACAAAATCAGAAGCATTCTCCTTTATCATATCTTACCTGAACTCCCCTCTTATAATGATTACCCTTAAGTACTTCCAGATAGCCCTCATCTTCTTGTGCTCTTCAGAACTAAGTCTTATGAAGAATCAGGGATTTCACCTCTTATATACAATCCCTTGGACAAAAGCTGAATTGAGGCAAATACTTAAAGATTCCCAAAATACTAATGAAAACTCCGTAGATTTTGCAAAAAAAAAAAAAATCAATCTTATCATTCAGAGTTATGAGCTTTAATAATTAATTCACATGACTTCTGGTGAAGTTCATGCCTAAATCTGAATAGACAAAGCTAATTGGAAAGGTCCCTTAAATGACATTTCAAAATGAAGAGCTACTGAGAAAACTGAAACAT
Source organism: Cabassous unicinctus (assembly GCA_029593785.1). Taxonomy (NCBI): domain Eukaryota; kingdom Metazoa; phylum Chordata; class Mammalia; order Cingulata; family Chlamyphoridae; genus Cabassous; species Cabassous unicinctus. The sequence goes on along the minus strand of JAQZBX010003544.1, from coordinate 25,401 downwards.
TCAGATAACTAAGAAAATTTATAAGGTCATACACAAAGTATTTCCCTAAATTAATGATTGGAGTAAAATCCAAAATGTACCAAGAAACTTGCTGAACCCATATATGAATACATAGCAGGTTTAAAAAATCCTTTAACAATTCTCAGATCTTGATCATATTTAATATGAAACCTCTACTTTTTTTAATTCTACTTGTGTTAATGGTCTTTCAGAAAATAAGTGCCACTCTAAAACATAAACAACTATATTTGGCCACAATGGAAACTAAAGATTTAGTAAGTCTTACAGATTAATTATATCATACCTTTAAAATGCTAAGAAAAAGAAATCATCCCAAGGTAAAACAGCAAAATAGAACAAACCATGAGTTTCCAAATACAGATATTAAAAAACCCTCAATGAATCATTTCAATTAACACATAAGGAGCCTGGGTCATGGTGCCTGTATTTGTAGTTACTGGAAACAACCTGGATATTTCAGAAGAGACTGCCAAAACTCAAAAATTAAAAAAAAAAAAAAAAAACAACTCAAAAACAGCAGTAACCCCCCAAATGCTCTCATTGTCCTCAAAGAAAGCAAAGTGGCCTTCCATATGACTCTTTGGACTGCTCTAACGATACAGCAGAGGTTTCTCAAATTGCTCACATCCTTCTCTGAAGGAAGTGGAGCGGCAAAGAGGGTGACCCAGGCCAAAGTTTAATGTTCCTAGAATCTTCATTTCCATATGTCTGATCTGGTGAGTGGTGTAACTATGGTCAGTCACAAAGGCAAAGTTGTCAATTTCTAAAGGGTACATTTCTTCATATTAACTTGCAATAAAGATGGCTTTGAAAACAACCAGCTGCAACATCTCTTTAGGCACACAATTACTCTGCATGAACTGATCAATGATGAAAACAGTCATATGCATGATCTTCTGCAGCAACCTGAAATTCATTTGAACCTGCACTAGCCAGTCAGTTAGGATGGTTCTCATGGCTCCAGTGATTTCCCAACCCAGTAGGTATTTTGGTCTGACTACTTGCTCTTCCTCAAGTTGTCTAAGTTAGGCATATTTCACATATTCAGTACAAAGGTTTGGATCTGCTCCATCGTCTACATTCACATCACTTCTTGCAAGAATTACATCAGAGAAAGCCTGAAAGGATATTTTTCTGCAGGGGCACATCCAGGTGTTCTCACTGGGCTTGGAGAGGGAGTATCCACCAACATAGGTTTTGGCAAAAGTTTCCCTTCTTTCATGGGCTCTAGCTCTGCTCTGGCTCAGGCTCTGACTCTGGCTCCAGCAAAGATAAAGCTGCCTTTTCAGAGGTTTTGGTAGTTTTTTAGCAGTAACTTTTCTAACAGCTGAAGTTTTTGCTTCCTTTTCCAGATGCATTTTTAGCCTGTGGCAGTTCCCTGACTTTGTTACAAATGTCTCCAAGAAATATTCTTGGCCTCATCCAGGTCTTGGAGTCTCCATCAGCGGTCAAAGGCACTTGCTTTCCACCTGCCATACTGATCTTTGACTTATTTTCAGCATTCATTTTCGTTTTCCTGGTGACTTGGAGAAAATTGGCTTCCTCTTCACCAGGACACAGTTCAGAGGAGAAAGGTAGAACTCGGAAACCTATAGCACACTGGAAGAACTGGCTGCCTCAGATTTAAACCCAGCACCACTTCCTCCTTATTGGCTTGCTTGTGGCACTTGCTCCTTTTCCATTAGGGGTAGCCTGCTCCTCCTTAAAATGTGTTGCCATTACGATCCCACAAAGGGGCCGAGCCAGGGCCAAGTTCTTGATTAGATTGCTGAGGTGGGGCCGGGGGTGAGTCTAGTTCAGGTGCTCAGCTATCTAGATAGCTGCTTCTGCCACCTGGAAAGGCTTAGATGCTTGTGGAAGTGGGCAAAAAGCCTTGCTGTCTTTAAAAAGAGACAGTGTGGCAGGCCACAGCTTTAGAAGCCTAATAAGCAGTCATGGCTTTAGTCCTCCTTATTGATACACACTTTCCTCTGACACCTCGGGACGTAGTATTAATAATTTCATAGTTCATGAAAGACTTTGACTTACATTCTTTCATTGAATCATTCCAACAACTCTCTGGCATGGAGGAGCTGAAGCTCAGAGAAATTTAGGTGACTTTACAAGGATCATAAATAAGTCATGCAGAGATTAGATGAAGTTTTTGGATCTGTGTTGTTTCTACACATTGTCACAAGAATAATGTCAACTTCTTATCCTGCCAGATTACTTCAGTCAATCAAATTGTTTCCCAAAGCCAATCCTTTTGTTTTAATTTTTTATTTGGAAATAATTTCAGATTAAGGAAAGCTCAATCATAAAAATATTACAACGAGCACCCATATACCCTTTACCTAGATTAAACTATCTTTAACTTTTTACTTCATTTGCTTTACAATTTTCTCAGCCTTTCCCCATACATACAGAATATACAGTTTTTAAACCTATGAGGGTAGGATATATAAATCATGACCTTTCACCCACAAATTCTGCAGTGTGTATTTCCTAAGAAATTGACTTTATAATATTTTATTCCATCTAATTGATACTCTAGTTTTGTTTATTTACCTAATAAAGTCCTTTATAGGATTTTCTCCCATACACTATCCAATCTAGGGTCAGATATTTAGTTATCATGTCTTTTTAATTTCCTCTAATCTGAAGAGTTCCCACAGCTTTTTTTTTGTCTTTTAAGACACTGACATTTTCAAAGAATAGAGAACCACCTCCAACTTGTTTTTTTAATAGAATTTCTTATTTTATGTTTGTCTGATCGTTTCTTCTGAGTTGAATTTGTATTATGCATTGTTGGCTATAATATTGCATAGGTGATGTACCCTTCTCAGTTATTAAATCTGCAGAAATACAATGTCCATCAGTCCCTCATAAGTGATATAAATTTTGAACACTTGTTCAAAGTGTTGTCTGGCTTATCCACTGTAAAATTACTGTTTTGTTTTTACTCCATTGTAACTAATAAAGTATCTGTGGAGAGACCCTCTAAGACCATCAAATATTCTGTTCCTCCTCAACTTCCCCTCCTCTGCATTTCACATACCTTGCTGATTCTTGCTTGATACTATTTTTATCAGGATGGTTGAAAATGATGATTTTTCAATTCCAGCAATCCCTCCACATTCACCATTCAGCTCCTGGCCTTCTACTATAATAAGCAAGAGATCTCCCGTCTCTATTTATTTACTCATTTGTTTATCTGTTCATTCTTTCTTACAGATTCAATTCTTATTTTTTCCTGAAAGAAATTATGACTTTAGACTGATTATTAATATGATAGGAATCCTGGTAAGGTTTTTTAGATAATGTAAAATCTTGCTGATGGTATCATATCACAAGAAATAATTAATGACACTTTTCTTCTAAAAAAGTAATAAGTTCCACCAAATAAATGGTAAGTTTCAAATAAGTTCATTTTGCTGGTTGGATCAAGTACAGCTTGTCTATAGTAATTTTATAGATATTTGGTTTAAATGATTCTCAGACAGCTGGAAGCCTACCTACAAAAGTTTCCAAAATTACAGGTGGTGCCCCTTTCATCTTATGCAATATTGCTATCAATGTAGGCCTTGAGAGAAGGAATCAGCTCTCTAGAAAGCTTTTATAACCCATTTTATGGTTTTAATAATATTGGTAGTCTCTCAGTTAACCTAATCTTCTCTCACCCATGCACTTACTGAAATGGAAATCTTCAATCAGTTGTCAGAAACCCTGACTTCCATTCCCTTATGCACAGGTTTTTCCCTTGGCTTGAAGGTTCCTGGCTTAGAATGCTGCATTCAAAACTGTTCCTTACAAGTGCAATAATAGCAAATGAAATGGTGTAGCCAAGACTATATCTGGTATGCAAGCTCATCAAAAAGTTTCAACTCACTGGATGAAATGGAACTTATCAATACAATCACTTAAAGCTATTTAATGACCAAACAAGTTGGTATTTTGTTCAGATTCATACCAGCTATTGCATTTGGATAAATTGTTCAGGCCACTAAAGACTTCCGTGGCATTCTTCTGCAAAACACGTCATCATTATCCCCTCAGTCCTCAGTCTATCTCGGCCCTGAAAATATTAAATTTCAAGAGAATTTTCTCACTAAAACACAAGCAAACAGAAAAAAAAAATAACCAAGAGATCCCAATTTAAAATTCAAAATAAACCAATCCAAGTCACAAGTCAAGATGGGGCAAACCAATATAACAGGCATTTCTGCCTAGGCTCAGCAAGGGGAGTACATCCCTGGCTAGGGCTGGTAGTGACTCTTCTGCTTCTAAGCAGTTTGTGAGTTGAGGGGACTTCAACCATGGCACTAAGATTGGAAACCCTGCCCTCTGTTTTCATGTGGAAATAATGCAGAAAATATGTGTCTTTCAGCTCAAGGACCTTGGGCTGATGGAGCTCTTTTCCTGATGATTTATCTACTTCTTACTATTTCTGATGAAACTCCTCATGAGTGCAAAGCTTTAACTGACCAATTGTTAACCTTTTGAATAGATTTACAAAAACCTCAATGATGCAGATAGTATCTGGTATACAAATCACACCTACTGCAACAATAACTCAGGAAACTATCATGTTGAATATGCTAATACCTATAACCATGAAATGACAGAAGCAAATTTTACCTAACTCTATGTCAGCCTAACAAGTTGAAAATTTTGCCCTCAAATAAGCCTATATAGGGAGTAGAAGTGGCTCAAGCAATTGGGTAATCCATCCCACATAGGAGGTCTGGGTTAGGTTCCTGTGCCTCCAAAGAAGATTATACAATGAACAGACACAGAGAGCAGCCAGCCAGCACAAACAATGAAGGATGGGGGAGAAATAAATAAAATAATATAAATACTTTTTTTTAAAGAAAGCGCCTATACACTTTCAGAAGGCAAAACAGCAAATATATAAACTGATAACCAACATTCCTTTGGAATTTTTCCTGATTTTAGAAAGTTATGGAAACAAAGAGGTGTTAAATTTTAAACTTCCATGTGTGGGGGGAAGTTCTTATGTAATGGAATTGTTGGATGTTATACTATTAGCAAAATCTCTGGCTATAAATAAAATTCCTGGTCATTCTTGGACAAATACAGAGGATTTCCACTGTCTACAACATGAATGATAAAGCTACAAAAAGTTCAGGTGTAAATTTTTATCCTATATTTGTTTCTATAATGACTTTTGAACCAAATAACTCTATTGGAAACATAGAAAAGTATTCACTGAGGCTCAGCAAAATACTTCTTCCCACTAGATAAAAATGTAGAAAAATGCTGACTCCTTTTATGAGCCTGCAATTAAATCAAGATGTAGACTTAAGGGTAAACAAGTAATCCCTAATTGCATACAGGAAGCAGTTTTGGAAATTATTCATAATCTTATTCACAGGAACTGATAAAATGATAAGCTGGGGAAAGCAATATTGCTGGAATCAATCCCCCCAAATAGTTATGAAAATGTATCATGAGTGTTTAATTTATCCCAAGCATAATCCAAAAATACCTTTCCATAGCTCCTAAGGACATTTTCTCTCACTAAATGGATCTTTTGAAATTTAACAATTGGATGTTATTCAATTACTCCCATCCCAAGTTTAGAAGTATATTTTAATAATGTTTTATATGTACTCCTATTGGGCTGAAGATTTTCCCTGTACACAAGCTGTTACTACTGTAACAAAAGTATTATTAGAATAAATGATTCCAAACTGGGGAATTCCCTTGGAAATTTATAGTGACCAAGGAATCCACTGTACAGAGCAAAATATGAATACAATATGGAAAATACATCCTATTTTTCAAATTTGTCATTGTGCCAATTATCCCCTCTCTTAAGCAATAACAGAAAGAAAAAAATGGTGTAATTAAAACTCAAAATCAAGGAATCCCATAAAGTACCATGGCGAAAAGCCTTTCCTATATTTGTATTAAATTTAAGATCTACTCCTATAGAAAACATAAGTTATCCACACTGGAAATTATAACAAAGAGAACTACGAAAATAAGCTATGAAATATATGAGTCCTGCCTCATAAAGGAAAATATGCTTACCTATTGTCAGAAACTAATGAAACCCTTATAAAAAATGAAACATTTGTAGAAAAGTCATTTTATGACATGCTCTTGGGGAGATGAAGATTTTCACAATCACAAACTTCAAACTGATTGCTCAGTACACCTCCATAAAGATGCACTCCAATCTCACTGGAAAGGACCATATCCAGGTATTTTAACTACTCCATGTGCAGCTAAATTAGAATGGACTTATTCTTGGGTTAATATTTCTCATTTAAAGAAAGCTCTTAGCCCTACCTGGATATCCATTACTGCTGAGAAAATTAAGCTCAAAATTAACAAGGATGTGAAGTAGATGACATCTGATATAGACAGCTAACATAACACTGGGACCAAGTCTGTATAAATAATATTTACTGGTGATCTTATTCTTAAGTCAACCAGAAAAAAATGGCATCTGATATAGCTGGCTAACCCAGAACTGGACCTTACCTGGTTTTCATCAGATTGAAATAAACCCCATAACACATGCTATAATCTTCATTATTACACAATAATTCTCTAATGTTCATTTTTATCTCTCCCTTTGATCTTCATTTGTACCCTAGTCTATCCCTGTCCCTCCCATAATGAATCCTACTCCTTTTAAACTCCTCATTCTTGCCCCTACTCTCTTTTCCTGGTCCCTTGACATTCACCATCCTTCCTTCCCAGGTATACAAAGTATTTATGACCAAAGAAATCAACCAAATTGCTGAGTCTGTGCTAATTTAGACTCCCTAGAAGAGCCACAGTTATTGGCCATAACTTCAGGCATTCAAACTAGGAGAAACATTAAAGACAAAAAGAGAAATTTCAAATTTTACATGAACTATGAACTCTGAAACTTGGGACATATATAGTTGGATACATCTTGGATCTTGGAGATACTGGAATTGTAGCATATTTCAAACCTTGCTAATTCTTTCTTATTATAGTCAATACAATATCTTTTATTTATTGTCTCATCTCCATAATAAAGGCCAAAACTATCTCCAAAGTCATGTTAATGCACAAAGCCATTGATCTTGCCCTCATAAAAACTTACTTATCCATTGATACTCTTATGGAAATATCAACCAGATATCACAAACTGCCAAAGTATGCATAGCCACAAGCAATGATATTCCTCAAAACCTTAAGGACTTCCAAGTACCAGAAACAAACCATAAAATAAGGAGCTCAGTAAACTGTCTAAACTGAAGGACATTTGGAGTACCCTGAATATCTACCAATCACAAACAACTTACACAATCTTATTTAAAAAAAACAACATTGATATGGATGCTCCAAGATGGGACAATATTTGGGTTGCTACCTAAATCTTTTCACCCCAAATTGCAAATATAAGGCCCTAAATACATGCCTTTGTTGACATGCAGTTCAGTTTGTTATTTCTTGGTCAACACATTGTTATGTTTCTTACTTTACATCAAGCCTGATAGAATAAGGTGCAGTTCAAAACATCAATTAGATTTATAGCCCATCCTCTCTCAGAATGGTAGATCCCATTCTAGAAACACACTTTCTTATGAAAGAGGTAACCCAATACCCTGGAGCTACCATAGAAGTTCTATTTTATTTTATTTCATTGTTTCATTTTCAGTTTGGGTATACCAGCATTATTTTGGCAATCCTGTTTTAAACACTATAATTTCCCTTAATCTTCTATTGAAATATATGTATAGTTACAGATGTAATTCCTGCTGCTTTCAAAGAGTGATTAAACACCACATATTTTAAAGCATCTCTCTAAGGTAATCCCAAAGTTCTGTTGAAAATATAGTGAAGTCAATATATTTTTAACAATAACTCCAATATCTATTTTTATAGAAACACCTATACACATGGATTAAAAAGCACAACTCATTGCAGTGCTCATAGAAACCATTTCTGGTTCTCAAAATCTCATTGTCATATAATACTCCATTTCCTTTTAATATGGTATGACTGTATCTTTAGACATTTAGATAAAGGGAAAGGGACTTGTTTAGCTTCTTCAGTTTTAGTCTCTCTTTATACAAATAATTTTATCATAGTAACTGTGGCAGTTTGGTATGGTTTATGAATTCTAAGAGTAGATATCGGATTATGTTTTTAAACTGGTATTTTCCTCTGGGTTTATGATATCCTTTGATTGTATTAAATTCATAGGTTTCACTTTTATTTGATTAGATTAACATTTGGGCTTTGACTCAGCCATGTCAGTAGGACATTGTGTCCCTGCCCCCTTGATGAGTGGACACTCACACAGAAAATGACACAGCAGAGGAGAGAGCTTGAGTTTTGATGCTGGAGTCCTGGGGAGAGAGCTGAACCATTCACCTGATAGTTTGCTGCTGAAGAGACTAAAGCCCTGAACAGCTGAGGAAGCCCAGAATGAAATGAGACCTGTGGAGAGAGACGAGTCTTGTGTAACCCACAGCTGAGATTGGAAGAAGCTGGGACTGCAGGGCCTTAGGAGGATGAGGATGAGTAAGGCTGAACCCTCACAGAGACCAGCAGCTATCTTGCTCAAAAATGTGACATCAGACTTTGGTGAGGAAAGTAACTCACTCTTTATAGCCTGTTACTATAAGCTAATACTCCAAATAAATACCCTTTATAAAACCCAATAGATTGCTGGTACTTTGCATCAGCACTCCTTTGGCTGACTAATACAGTAACATATACAATGCAAAATTTCCCATTTAATCACTTTCAATTGTAGAACTCAGTGGTATTCACTACATTTAAAATATTGTACTATCATCACCAACATTTTTAGTCCAGTTTTTTCATCAACTCAAAAAGAAACTCTGAACCATTTAATCAATACTCCTTCTCCCACTCCTTTTAAGTATTCCCTGGTAAGCTACAAACTAAAGTTTCACCATGAAATTTGCTTATTCAAGTTATTTCATATATGCTAGCTCATGCAAATTCATCTTTGGTTCTGGCTTATTTCACTGAACATGATGTTTCCAAGGTTAATCCATATTGTAGAGGGTCAAAATGTATTCCATTTTAATGGCAGAATAATATTCCACTGTGTGTCTATTTCAAATTTGTTTACATGTTCATCTGTTTATGTGTAGTTGGTTTGTTTTCACCTGTTGTCTATTTTTGACAGTGCTCATATAATACTGGAGTACTAATATCTGTTCCATTCCCTGCTTTCAACTTTTTGGGATATATAGCAGGGAGTAGAATCGCAGGGTCATATGGTAATTCAGCATTATTATTTGATTTATTTTGTTTCTTTTTGTTTGTTTGTTTTTAGTAATAGCCATGCTAGTGGATGTGAAGTGATACCTAATTGTGTTTTTTTACATTTTCATTTCCAGAATATCAATGACACTGAGTATCTTTTCATGTGCTTATTGACCATTCATACATCATCTTCAGGTAAATGTTTATTCAGGAATTTGTTCAGTTTTCATTGGGGTATTTTCCTTTTTTGGTTGAGTTGTAGTAGTTCTTTATGTATTTTGGAATATAAAGCCTTATTAAATTTATGGACAACAGTTGTTTTCTTTAATTCTATTGATTGCCTGGTTTTCCCACTTTATTAATAATGTCCTTTTATTTACCAACATATGTAATTTTGATGAAGTCCATTTTCTCTACTTTTCTTCAATTACTCCTGCTTTTTGTGTCATATCTAAATCTTTTATCAAACGAAAGTTTATGAAAGTTGCCCTCATGTTTGCCTTTAAAAGTCTATGGTTTTAGCTCTTATGTTTTTGTCCTTGGTACATTTAATGTTAATTATTGTATATGGAGTGATGTAAAATCCTCTATATACAAGTTGTTATTTAGGCTCCTGTAGAATTTGGTTTGGGAGCTGAAAAGCAGGGCACAGAAGGTCCTAAATAGCTAGTATATTGCTAATTTCCAAGGTTGTCTTGTTGATATGGGCCAATGAACATTTGAAGAACTATTCCCCATGGAATATTATTTTCATAAATATATTTTTATTGATAAGTCCATATTAATTTTTAGCTTGTAAACATTTACTTTGATGTATTTCATGTATTATTCAATTCATCCATTTGAAGTAAAAATTTCAATGGCTTTTTGTGTAGTCACAGATCTGTCTAACAATCACAGAATCAATTTTGGTACTTTCTCATACAAAAACTAATTATTGACATAAATAATAACACCAATTTTCCCAACTTTAGCTCTAAGAAACTAGCTCTAGGAAATTACTACATTACTTTCTGTCATTATGGATTTGCCTATTTTGGACCTTTAAAATATATGGACTTTTCAAAGAATGTTCATTTGTGATTGACTTTTTTTTCACTGAGCATCAGATTTTCAAATTTCACCAATGTTTTAGCATGGTTCAGTATTCTATATCTCTTACTTGATAACATTCCATTATTTGTGTATACTAAATTTGTTTATTCATTTATCATATATTTTAATTTGATAAAATACCATGCTCAAGCAAATATTATGAAATTGGTTGGACTAAATAATGGAAATACAGTCACTCATAATTTGAGGTTGGGATAAAGCCCGAATAAAGATACCATGAAAACAATGTTTTCTATCTGAAGACTGTGGTATTTTGGAACTGGCTGCTGGTGATTCTTGGTCCTTAGTTTGTGACATAGCAAGGTATATGGCACTGTCTCCAGGTCTTTCCCTTCTCTTCTTAGTTCTGCTGATTTTTTGCTTCTTGTTTCCTGTGGTGTTCTCTCTCTCTGAATTTCATTCCACTTATAAAGGATTTCATTAATGGGATTGGGATCCATTCTGATAGGGCTAGGCCACAACTTAACTGAAGGAACTTCATTAAAAAGTCCTACTTATACCATCTTCACATCCACAGGGATGAATTTGATTTAAGAATAGGATTTTATAAACTCTGTATAGCTTCAAACCACTAAACTACACACACTGCCCCCACCCAAAATATAGTCTTTATACATTCAAATATGCATTTATTCTATCACAACATCCCAAAAGCCCTAACTCATTTCATTAATAATGCTAAATACAAAGTCTCAGCAAAATCAGTTATGGTTGTGGTTTGTCCTGGGGCACAATTTCCACTGTCTGTGGGTCTATGAAACATAGAGAACAAGTTATTTGCATCCATTATATAATAGAGGGAAAATCATAGGATAAAAACAAATCCTTTCTAGAAGTGATAAATTGGCAGGAAATCAAAGATCACAGATTCCCAAAAATTCTGAAACCCAGCAGAGTGATTCCACTAGATTTCAAGGTCTGAGAGTTACCTATGGAATGAAGTTTTTCCTCCAGGCCTGATGAAGTGACAGCTCCACCATACCAAACTGCTTACACAGTAACCATGTTTTATTTCTGAGTAATATTTGGTGGTAGCCACACTCTCCACAATCTCTGGGCATGGACTCCACCTTCTCTGACTTCTGGAGTGGCAGCCAGGCTCTCTGTAGATTCCAGGGCACAGGTCTGAGCATTGCAATAGTTTTTCTGAAGAATGGGCAGAGATCATTCCTTTCCAATCCCCAGGTAAGATGGTCTGCTCTCTCCAAATCCTGGGGCAAACTCACTCTTTCCACAGACATGGGTAGCCTGCTTTCTGGGCCTGAGGAGATATCGTCCATGCAAATCTCTTTTTCCATAGTTCTGACCTTGAAATTATTCTTCCTTTCAGTTGTCTCTTTTAGTCTGGGCTGGCAGTGTTTCTACTCATACAAAGTAAGCAAAAATCTTGTCAGTTTTGCATGCAGTTCACAGAAATCCACACCATCACACAGTAGGACTTTCTAGATACCCTTTCTATAGATAACTGTACCACCAATCATGTCTTGTACAGAAATTATCAACTGGTCCCATGGTTAGTTAAACCCTCACATGGAATACTATTTTCTGGGGACTTGCTTTCAGAAGTTCAGAATTTTCTAACCCAACAAGTTCTTGCTTCATTGTGTCCAGGAGGTCAGTTCTCAGCTTATACCTTTCCCATCTCATTTAAATGAATGCTTGCAAGAAGAATCCTGGGTGCACCCTCCAAATTTAGCTTGGAAATCACCTCAGCTAAATATCCAAGTTCATCACTTTCATGTTCCCGCCTTCCATCCAATATCAGAACTCAATTTCCCCAAGTTCTCTGCTACTATAAAACAAGGATGGACTTTCCTACAGTTCCCAATAGCACACTCATCATTTCCTTCTAAGGCCTCATCAGAAGTACTTTTATCATCCATATTTCTACCAACAATCTCTTCAAAGCAATCTAGGCCTTTTCTATCAAGCACCTTATAATTCTCCCAGGCTCTATCCATTAGCAAATTCCAAAGTTATTTCAATATTTTTTTTTTAGTATTTGAAAAAGCAGCATACCATTCCCCCTACCAAAATCTGTTTTAGTTTCTTAAGCTGTTCAAGCAAATACCATGAATTTGGTTGTGTTAAAAAATGTAAATTTATTTGCACATAATTTGATGGTGAAAATAGTCCAAGTCAAGGTGTGATAAATACAATACTTCCATTAAGAAGACTGTGGCCTTCTGGAGCTGACTTCAAGCTATCTTGGTCCTTAGTTTGTCACTTGGCAAGGCACATAGTAATATTTCCTGGTGTCTCGCTTCTCTTCCATGTTCAGTTAATGTTCAGTTTCTTGCTTCCTGTGGCTTTCTCTCTCTGTCTGAAATTCACTCCACTTATAAAAGATTATATTGGTAAGAGAAAGTCCCATCCTGCTAGGTCTGTGCCACACCTTAACTGAAGTAAACTTATCAAAAAGTCCTTACAGTGGGGTCAGACCTGCAGGGATGAATTAGATTTAAGTGTATGTTTTTCTGGTTCTTCAAACCACTGCATTAGATAATGGGCATTTAGGTTGCTTCCCATTTTGGGATATTATGAATAATGCTGCAATGTACATTCCTGTACACCTTTGTCATAGACAAGTTTTCATATTTCTGGGATGTGTAGTTAGGAGTGGAATTACTGGCTCATATAATAACTCAGTTTAACCATTTCATGAGCTGCCTGTATGTTTTTAAAAGTGGCTGAACCAATTTTTATTCCCAACTGTAATATATAAGGGTATAGTTTCTCCACATTTGGCCAACCCTTCTTGTTTTCATGTTTGCTTTCTCTATTTTTGTATCTATTATTATAGAAACATCTATTTCTCTCTTCAGTTATGCCAGTGTGTTTCTCATGTATTTTGAGGAACACTGGCTAGGTGTGTGAATATTTATTTTTAACATTTCTTTTTGATTAATTACACCTTTTATTACTAAATCATGTTCTTCTTTATATCTTACATCCCTTTTGCACATAAAGTGTATGTTGTCCAATATTAGTATAGCTGCACCTGCTATTTTCTGAATACTATTTGTGTGGAATATCTTTTTATAATTTTTCACTTTCAGTTTATTTGTGTTTTCTGTGTAAGGTGAGTCTCTTGTAGACAGCATATAAATGACTGATGTATATATATATACATTCTGCCATTATCTGTCTTTTGATTGGGGAAATCCATCCATTAATATAAAACATTATTACTGTAAAGGCATTACTTATTTATTCACTATATCTTTTGGCTTTACATTGGACTATCTTATTATTATCCTTCTTTTTATCCTTTTAGTTAAGGTTTCTAATTATCTTCATTTATACACTCTTCTCCAGTTCTCTCTCTCTCCTCTTTTCCTTCCACATTGTAGCACTCCCTTTAGTGTCTGTTGTAAATCCAGTCTCTTGGTGCCATAATGCATTAGTTTTTATTTATCTGTTAAGATTTTAAACTCACCCTGAACTTTGAAGGACAGTTTTATTGCGTAAAAATGTATTGACTGGCAGTTTTTCTCTTTCATTACCTTTAAAAAATATAGTACCACTTCCTTCTGGTTTCTGATGGGAAATCAAGATTTAGTCTTATTGAGCATCCATTTTATGTGATAAATTGCTTTGTTCTTTCTGTGTTCAGGATTCTTTCTTTATCTCTGGCATTTGACATTCTAAATAGAAGGTGTCTAGGAGTAGGTTTATTCAGATTTATTCTGTTTGTGGTATGTTCTATTTCTTGGATATCAATATTTATGTCTTTCAGAAGTGTTGGGAAATTTTCAACCACTATTTCCTCAAATATTCTTTCTGACCCTTTTCCACTCTCTTTTCTTTCTGTTAGACCAATAATGCATATGTTTGTGGGTTTTGCACTATGATTGAATTCTCTGAAACCTTTTTTTCATTCTGTTCACTATCTGTTCCTCTATATTTTCAAACTCAGATGGTCTCTCTTCTAATTCATTCATTATTTCCTCAGCCACTTCAAATCTGCCATTATATGTCTCTAATAGCTTTTTTAAAAATCTTATTGATAATAATTAATAAAGCATACAATCCATCCAAAGTGTACAACCAATGGTATTTGGTATAATCACATAATTGTGCTTTAACCAATATAATCAATATTAGAGCATTTTCATTATTCCAATGATAATAATAATAATAATAATAATAAACAAAAGGTCATCATCTCTCAATCTCTCTATGTTTCACCTGCTTTACATTGCTTCTATTATATTTCTTTCTCTCTAGTTTGTTTGAATTTGTATTTTGTATATATGGAGTCAAGCAATATGTAGAATTTCATGTCTAGTTTATTTCCCTTAATATATTTCCTTATTCCACACTAATTGGGAGATTAATAATATCTTTACTATATACTAGTTTCCATAGTTTGTTTTACTTGTATTTCTCCCTGTTATCTAATATAGTTTTATTCTTATTCATTGTGTCTTTCATTCCCATAAGTTCTGCTACTTCTCTTTGCAATCTTTAAAATTCTTCTTTGTGTTCCCTAATTGTCTTCTTAATATACTTAATCTCTTTAGCCATCATGTTGAATTTATTAAGGATTTTTGTTTCAATATCTTTGATAGTTGTCTCAAATCCTACATCTTACCTAGAGGTCTAATTTGTTCCATTTGCTGGTTCATATCTTCTTGTTCCTGAGTATAGCTTGTAATTTTCTACTGCTGTCTTGGCATCTGATATTTTATGTGTTTATTCTGGGTTCAGTCTCTCTCATTAGGCTATATTTTCCTATTGGTTGGCTTTTTGCTAAAGCTTCTACTGTTCCTCCTAACAGTGTTAGTCTATTCTGTTTGTTTTATATTTGCATCTGTGTATTATACATTTCCTTTGGTTTTCTCTAGTTGCTATTTCCTTGACAGATAATTTTTTAAACTTTTTTATTGAAGTTCATTTTTTTCATTCATAATGTACATCCTTAAATAATAAGTGTATAAGTTGTGAACTTAAAAAACAAACACGTATATCATCAAAAAGAGTTCCATACATTACTCTAACAACAGCTTGATTTGCTGTGAAGCAATTGTTACAAACTATAAAGGAACATCTTCAAAATATTACTATTTACTATAGCCAGTATCTTACATTTGGTGTGTTTTTCCCCCAATCTGCCTGGTTAATGGTACTCTGCATTAGCATTATATACTTGTTAAAGGTCATGGAAGAATGTTCTGACATTTGTTCTATTAACCACAATCCATCATCAGCCGTAGGATTAATTGTGTTAAACAAATCTATGCTTTATAAAATCCATCCAAAATATATAGTCATTGGATCTCATATTCATCAAAGAGTTGTGTTGTCATCACCTCAGTCAATTTTTGAACATTTTCATTACTCCAAAAGGAAAAATCCCATATACCTCCTATTTTTGTCCCTTAGATTTGATATGATATCTTCTTTCCCATTGCTGCAAAAATAGTACAATATTACTGTGGAATATAATCCATAAGTTACATTAGTTGTAATTAGTTGTATAGTTAGTGATAACTATTTGTAAAGGAAGAACATCCTTATATTATTAATCACAATATTCATTCACCACTAAAATCACTATGTTATACACTCCTGACGTTATTCTCTACCTTCCTTTCAACTGATATATTACAGCCACAATCAACCACTTTCAGCCACAACCACATTTCTAAATTGGCAGTGTTAGTTACACTCAGTATAATGTATTACCATCAACTCTATTCATTTCCACACATTTACAGTAAACCTTATTAAAAACTCTACATTCATTAAATATCAGCTCTTACTGTCAATCCACATTCAATTTCCTAGTAACCTATATGCTAGAGTTTACCTTTGTGAGCTTACTCATATTAGTGAGACCTTACCATACTTGACCTTGCATGTCTGACATTTCACTCAACATAATATCCACAGGTTTCATCCAGGTTGTCATATGCATTTCAATTTAATTTTTCTCAAAGCAAAATAGTATTCCATTGTATTTATATACCACATTTTGTTTATCCACTCATTGGTTTATGGACACTTGAGCTTTTTCCATATTTTAGCAATTGTGAATAAAGCTGCTATGAACATCAGTGTGCAAATGTTAGTTTGTTTCCTTGCATTCAGTTCTTGTGAATATATTACTAGTAATGGGATTGCTAGATCAAATGACAGTTCTATATTTAGGAACCACCAAAATGTCTTCTCAAAATTCATTTTGTCATAAATTTGTGGATCTATTTTTGAACACTCAATTCTATTCCATTGGTCAACATATGTATCTTTATGCCAGTGCCATGTGGTTTTTAACACTGTAGCAAAGTTATATGCTACAATATAACACTCTTATCTTTGGATAGAACAACTAGACAATGGACCAATAAGGAAACAGAGAACTTAAATAATATGATAAATGAACTAGACCTCACAGGCATATATAGAACCTTGCAGCCCAAAAGAGCAGAGTATATATTTTTTTCAAGTGCTAATGGATCTTTCTCCAGGTAAGACCATATGTTGTGTAACAAAACAAGTCTCAGTAAATATAAAAAGATTGAAATTACGCAAAGCACTCTGTCTGATCAAAATATTATGAAGCTGGTATCAATAATAGGTGGAGAAAGGGAAAACTCTCAAATATATGGAGGATAAACAACACACTCTTAAACAATCAATGGGTCAGGGAAGAAATCACAAGAGAAATCAGTAAATATCTCAAGATTAATGAAAACAAGAATACAATATATTAATATATAAAACCCATGAGATACCACAAAAGCAGTGCAGAGAAAGAAAATTATTTCCCTCAAGGCTTACAATAAAAAAGAACAAATATATAAAATCAAACACTTAACTCAAGACCAGCAAGAACTATAAAAAGAACAGTAAACTAAACCAAAAGATAGCAGAAACAAAGAAATAACAAATATTAAAACAGAAATAGATGAAATTGAGAAAAAATTCAATAGAGACAATCATCCAAACAAATGTTGACTCTTTGAAACGATCAGTTTTCTAAAAATTGCTAGCTAGACTCAGAAGAAAGAAAGAGGAAAGATCCTAATAAATGAAAACAGAAATGAAAGGTTTCCTTGGGACTTATTCTTTTAGATTGTTTGTCTGTGAAGACATAAACTTACCCTCACTTTTGAAAGACAGTTTTGCCAGGTAAAGAATTCTTGAATGGCAGTTTTTCTCTTTCAGAACATTTAATATATTATAGCACTGCATTCTTTGCTCCATTGTTTTGGTTGAGAAATAAGTACATAGTCTTATTGAGAGTTCCTTCTATGTGATGAATTGTTTTTCTCTTGCTGCTTTCAGAATTCTCTCATCTCTGGCATTTGACATTCTGCATATTAAGTGCCTCAGAGTAGGTTTATGTAGATTTATTATGATTGTGGCATATTTTCCTTCTTGGATATTGATATTTATGTCTTTCATAAGGGTTGGGAAATTTTTGTCATTATTTCCTCAATCATTTTTCTAGCCATTTTCCATTCTCTTCTTCTGAGACACATATAATGCATATGTTTGTGTATTTCATATTGTCATTCAATTTCCTGAGACTTTATTTCAATTTTTCCATTCTTTTTTCTTTCTTTTCTCCTGTCATTTCACATTCAGATGCTCTGTCCTCCAACTCTCTTATTCTATCCTCAACTAATTGAAATCTGCTATGAAATGCCTCCAACGTATTTTTAATCCCTTCCAGTGTGTCTTTAATTCCTATAAGATCTTTTACTTTTCTTTGAAAATTTCTAATTCTTCTTTATGTTCTCCCTGTGTCTTCTTAATATCCTTAATGTCTTTAGCCATCTCATTGAATTTATTAAAGATATTTGTTTGGATATATGTGACTAGTTGTCTCAAATCCTGTGTTTTGTCTAAAGTTTTAATTTTTTCCTTTGGCTGTGCCATATCTTCCTGTTTCTTAGTATGGTTTATAAATTTTAACTGGTAAGACATCTTGGCATCTGATTTTTCTATGTGTTTATTCTGTGCTCAATTTCTTTCTTTAGTCTATGGCTTTCAAATTCATTGGGTTTTTGCTAAAGCTTCCACTGTTTCTCTGTTGTAATTGTTAGTTTGTTCAGTTTATAATTTAAAAAAAATTAATCTGTATATTTTAATACTCCATTTGTCTTCTCTCATTGCCATTTCCTGTAGGGATAATTTTGGTAGAAGTATCCATCTAGTGACCATCTTCACAGCTCTGGTTTCCTAGTCAAAACAGGCTTAGTGGATCTATGAAAGAGTGTATATCTATTCCAATGTTTTCCGGAGAAGAGACCCTAAAGACTTCCAATCTTTTCTTTCATATCTACCACAATCTAGTCTTTTCTAAAGTAGCTGGCAAGTAGCACTCTTTATCCAGTTGCTCTCTGCTGCTTTAATATTATTCTGTTTTAATTATCAGCTGACTTAGTTTCTGGTGCAGGTATAGTTGAACCTAAGGCCTCCAGCCTACCTGGGATGATACTTTTGCACAGTTTCCAGCCTCTGAGATCTGAGTTCCCTAATCAACTGCCACAATCTATGATGGGTTCCCCAAGTTGGGCAGGGTGACTCTATCCACACTTTCTTGAGAAAGGGTTTTCAGACTGTCCATGGTTCCTCTCCCTTTTGGGGCACATTGGCATCAAGGGTACCACAGCTCTGTAAGATGGGCAGGGTGAATTTTAGGCACTGCCCAAGAAAGAGTGCATGCTTTCTCTCCTTCAGCATCTTGGGGCTGAGGGTGCTGTAGTCCTTTAAGGTGAAGATGGATCTATCTACTCTGCCCCAAGAAAATGTACAAACTGCACCCAATTTTTATTCCTGCTTTCTTTGGGGGCCCAAATAGTGGCTCTCCAAACTGTATGTGCTGAATCTGGTTAAAACCATCCCAGATCTGGCATGTTTCTCCATCACCTCTCCTTCTGCTCCTGATGGGGCATGGAAAGCACAAAGGCTGCTGAAATCTTTGTGGATTGGGCAGGCTTAGAGCTCATTTGTGTTCAGAATTGGAATCCACTTAGCCAACTTTGCTAAACAACAGATATAGTTGGTGACAGACCACTTTCTTTCCCTTGGTTTTAGGAGAGGGAGCTTTACTTCCAGCCACTGAGTGAGTCCTGAAGCAGCCTGACTTGCCAGTGGGGATGGGGAACCACCTCGGCAATATGGAGGAATCCACTCATGAATCTTCACCACAGATTGTCATTCCCCACTTCCCATTCTTCCCTGAATAATTTACTGTGTTCTTCTAGTCTCTGGAGTCCCCCAAATAGTTGATATGGGCAGATCTTGACTGAGTATAAAATGCTCTGTGGGATGAGTTGATTGTTAGAGTGCCCTACTCTATTGCCATCTTGGATCCTCTTTCTAATGTGTTTTAAATGTGTTTTAAATCTCGCCTATTGTGTCTTTCATTCTCATTAGCTCTGGTATATTTCTATTCAAATTTTCAAATTCATTTCTGTGCTGATCTAGTGTCTTCTTCATGTCCTTTACCTCTTCTTTCATATTTTCCTTCAAATCTGAGAATTATTTTAAGAGATTTGTGTGAACATCATTGATTGGTTATCTTAAATCCTGAGTCTTATCAGGAATATTTATTTGATCCTTTGGCTAGGCCCATTTCTTAGTATAACTTGCAATGTTTTTGCTGATGTCTACGCATCTGATTATGTTGATGAATTTACTCTGATGGCCAATTTCTCTCTCTGGCCTAATGGCTCTGTTTCATGGCTCTTTGATTTTTTGTTTCAAGTTATTCTCAACATTTAGATTGTCCAGCTTATGTTATCAAAACAAGGCCAGGGACTCAATACTAGGAGGCATACTAGATTCAAGAGTGCCTGGACCTGAGAGATTCCAAAAAACTTTTTTACTTATTGCAGTTTCTCAGCCTTCCAGAAGATGGTGAGCTTTGGTAAGCCATTCAAATGAGGTGTCTCTTTGAACCTCCATCAATGTTGATACCTGTCTGGCCAGAGCTGAGATTCAAAATGGGCTCTGCTGGCCAAAATCACTGAAGAGAAACCACTGTCTGCCCTCTTCCACATTCTCAATCCTCAAAGGGAGGAATATGTCTGTTCCTTTCTCAGTTGGCCATAGAGAGCCATGGGTTTTACCCAATCTGTTCATCTTGAGCATGGGGGGTTTGTGCTGTTCTCACTGTGGGGACTAGTAACTCAGAGTTTTTGCTTCTGCAACTTTTTGTCTCTGTCCTTGTCCTTCCTGGATGATGTGAAGCCCTCTCCTGGTCTGTATACTTTCAAAGCAGCTCCATCAGATGGCTTTTGGCCCTTCCTCAATTTATTTTTAAGAGTTCATCTCTGGCAACCTACTTCAACACCATCTTCCCAGAAGTCATTGTTATCTGTTATATTCTTTTAAAGAAAAGGAAATATAGTCCTAATTCATCAATATTCAAATGAGTCACATGACATTATTTGATCAATAAAATATTACCAAAAGTAATGAGTGTGGAATTAAAAGCCAACATATGAGAACTTCTATATAATATATTTTTATCTTGCATGAAAATCAAGAACATCCCAAATGTAGTCTGATCCCATAGCCTGGACATAGAGTATGGATCATATATGTGCATAGAGAGTATCATAGAGTATGAATCATACTCACAACTGAAAGAAAATGGGTTTGTGTCTCAAGTTTAAAATTTTATTTGCTGTCAGAACTGATCTAAGAATTTTTAGTTATTGCAACCTAAAATAGTATTAGCTTGCAATACTATGTGAAATAAATTTCTACAAAAGCTATACCAACTGATGCACCCCATGGAATATTTATACATATCTTATGCTCCACATACTCACCAGCAATTGGTAAATTAAAGCATATTTTTCCAGTATACTGAATATTTGGCTGTATCTTATGGATAACTTTATTTTCGCTCAAAACCAATAGTGCAGATTATACTGCCCTGTCTAAAATAAGATATCTGTGTTTCCTCTTCCTCAAAATTCCTTTTTAGTAATTAAAATTAAAATTTATTTTAAGTGACATATGATGTCAGATTTGATGCTTTTGCACTATTTCTAGAAAAATAAATTATTTAGTGCAATCAAGGTCACAAATGTGTTTCCATTCTGTGTATTTTTGCATCTTCTCCTCCTCCTCCTCTTGCACTTCTTTCTCCACTTCTTCATCTCTGCCTCCTGTTCCTTATCCTCCTCATCCTTCTAAAAAATACTTCAAGCATCTGAAAATATCTTCAAAAGCATTTTAAATTCGATTTCATGATTTTAATATTTCAAGTACAAAGAGTTGGTTTTGTGTAGGATGAAGGTAGAAATTTTATTCTCATTGTAAGTCTTCATTCTATCTTTCATTTGTTGAGTGTTCTTAATGTACCCTCTATTTTGTTGTATGCTTACTTGTCATATTTTGCCTGTATGTCACAATGTTTTGTTACAATTAATTTTGGAGAGACTTAATATTTGTCAAGAAAATTCTATTAATTATTTATTCCCTAAGAGTGCTTATGCTAGATAGACTTCATATGAAATTTAGGGCCACCATGTTAATTTCTTTCACAGAAATTCTGCAGGGATTTTTCTTTAGGTGTCATTTAATAAATGAATATAATTGACATCATCTTAATATTATCTTCCAATCCATAAATATGGCCTATTTCTCCATTAACTTATTTATTTCATTACTTTCAATGGAAATTTTATTTTTTCCAAAAGATCTAACGAATCTCTCCTATATATGTATTTCATTTTACTGTACATGATTTTCAAAATTCATTTTCTATGTTTTGTTACTGTTTTAAATATTTCATTTTTCTTTGTTAATATTTTAATCCAATTGACTTCTCAAACCTGATTCAAATAATATTCTCACTCTATTTGCAGTATTTTTTTTTACCTTACTCAATGAAAATTATATATGCTGTTATTATAAGTGTTACTCTGTCATTTCTATTCATAAATATTTTATTTTATGTTTCTTGCTTCACTGTGCTGCCTAATAAAGATGTTGAGATTGGTCATATTGTCTGGTATCCCATCAATGTGTGCTTCCATCATCTGTATTTTAAATTCTGTGATGCATGAACTAGTACAACTTCCTTTTAATAGTTAATGTTCACAGTGTCAGAATATTGCTTTCTAAATATTAGATGAAATTTTTTAACATGAATAAGGATATTAGAAATGGAAAGATTTTCTTCAAACCAAGAATGATCCTATGATGTTTCTCCTTTAAGCTCAATTGTCATTAATTATTATATTTAATTTTGTAATATCAGGTCATATATTTCCTGAGGTAAACAAAGTTTAATAATGATATATAGAATAATTTATATATTACTCTGATATTTTGGCATGTCTTTTATATATATATAAATTTTTTTAAACTTCCTAATTTCTTGAAATATCCATATTTATGAAGTTCCATTTTTGTTCTATTAATCTTGTTTTCATAACCACCTTTTCTGATCTGAACTGTTACATTATGTGCCTCCTATATGGAAATCATGCTGGTTCCTCATTTTAGTTACCTTTAGTTCTGGCTGTCTCATAGTCACGTCATTTATGAAGAATCGTAAGATAGGGCAAATGGGCTTCCAGGAGTGAAATGAAATGAAAAGTTCCTGACTTTTTTTCATCAATTCTGATTAATATTTTCCTGGTTATTATTATATGTGTAGGTTTTCAATATTTATTTTCTGTATCTCAATTCAAATGAAAGAATATGTCCTTCTTACGAATATAAAGTTAATATTCATTTATAATAATCATCACCCACTTCATATTTTCTCATTATTACCAGATACCATGAATTTAACTCATTATATTTGTGTTGTATTTATTTTGTTCTATTTTCTCTAAAATAATTTTTTCTACAAAATGATTTCCTCTTCTACTGTTAATTTTTTTTTTATGTTTTTTTTTATTTTTATTTTACCAGGAGGTTCCGGGGATCGAACCCAGGTCCCTCCATATGGCAGATGGACACGCAGCCATTTGAGCCACATCCGCCCCCTCTACTGTTAATTTTTTCAACCATAATATTCTAAAGTTTGAGAAATTTATTATTTTCTTATTATTCCTCTGCTTTGCATTTTGCACTCTCTTCTTTCATGCATATATAATCTTCATATATTATTCTTAGTTTGTCAGATTGGGATGTTTTAATTACCTCTTCATTTACAAGAATATTATTTTTTCATTGTTATGTGCATATGTGTAAATGTGTTTGCATTTGTGCACATATAATTATCCTAGTGATGCTAAATCTTTTCTGTGTAAGAGAGGGCTCTGCTATGATTACGAGTTTTCTGTGACTTAGTGTTTTAGAAGATAAACATGGCTGGATAATTTTACCTATGGAACCTATAAACTGGAAAAATTGACTTTAGAGAAAGAGTGGAGTGACTATCTGAGATCTATAAATTACACGCAAGAAAGAGTCTTAAATATACACTCAATAAAACTCTCAGCATTTTATTATTTCTTTTCACAGTCTCAGGATAATGCCTGTGGCTCTTGAATTGTGAAGACAAGCTTAGTGCCACATGCATTAATTTGTCCTTTAATAGATTTTCATGACTCAATATCCGTATTTAGACTCATTTCACTTTACATATTCTAATAAAAATTATACTTTCTCACCCACATTTGTTTTATTAGTTCTATATCTTATTAATATTTTCAGATTATTTCGTCATTATTGCTCTTAATCATTAGTATAAAACTGATATGCTGCTGTCTCCCTGCAAGCAAAGTAAAAATTGATAAAATGATACTAAGAACCAAATAGGTTCAATCCACAAGATCCACAAATAAAATGCAAACAATGATGTCAACATATGGCTTCTATAAGGGAATCCATAGTTGAGGAAATTGACAAATCACTGTATTTTGAAATCAATGCATGCACATATTCTTATTTTCATTTTCTTTCCTAACACTATTGATATATATTAATTTCAACATTAATAAGATCTGAGAAGGTTAACACAGGAAAATATTTAAAAAGAGAGCAAGAGGAAAGAGACTTACAATAAAGTAAAATGTCAGCATATGATTCTCCAGGTTCCTGTTCCCCCATAAAATCTTTGAACCTGTAGCAAAAAGTTATAGACCCTTCTCCTATAGCTCCAGAAAACAGTTAAATGGTCATAGTAACTGAGCAAACATTGAATCAAGAAAACTAAACTTAAAAATATTTGTAAAAACACGTTGTACTATTGCAGATTCCTTCTACATTCCTTCCTCAACCAGGTGAGGAGCCAACCTGTGCTGTTAGTGTGTGTCCCTGGCCCCCTTCCACAAGGAGCAGAGTAAAATTTATTTACAATTTGGGGGGCACACATGTTTGGAAAAATATCTGTTGTCAGCCTGAAGGACTGAACCAGGAGCTAGTCTTTGGATCACTAGCTTGGCCTGAAAGCAGAAGCAGGTTGCAAAGAGCAAAATCAATATAAGAAACAATGAAATTGAAGTAACCTGATGCAAAAGATTACTTTAAGATATATGATAGAGCATCTGGGAAATAGCCTATTACATAGAAAGAAGAGATGTCTTTTGGAACCCTGAAAATCAGGAAATGTCTAAGGATATGAGCTCATGCACAGGAAACATGCTCAGAAAAAAAGGATAGAAGATTGTGCTTTTGCCTCAGGTTGATCTTCTTGGTAAGAAGGCTAAGCTCTGAAGGAGAGTGCTAGCCAACATAGAGGCAATTTTCAGATGATATAAGGTTACTTTGCCTTGATTTTCTTTTGTTGTTGTTGTTTGTTCCTGGCACTCACAGAAGTCTCACTTATATGACTAACTGATTAGAAACTGTAGGATCAGATAGCTCATGGATTGCATGCCAGAGTTAACTCATCAAAATATATAGTGTCTGTATTAGTCAGGGTTCTCTCGGGAAACAGAATCAACAGGAGATATCCGTCAATAATATGAGAATTTAAAAGAGTCTCTCACGCAACCGTGGGGATGCACAAGTCCAGGCTCCACAGGCAGGCTGCAAACCAGTGGCTCCGATGAAAATCCAACGAAGGGTCGTTGATGAGTTTCTGGGAGAAGTTGCCTGTCC
>JAQZBX010003543.1:24827-64885 GCA_029593785.1 Cabassous unicinctus | reverse complement strand
CCATATGGGAGGCCCGGGTTCGCTTCCCGGGGCCTCCTTGTGAGGGCAGGCCGGCTTGCTCGGCGCCGTGGGCTGATGCGGCAAGACCTCACAGCAAGGGGGAGACAAGCAGACACAGAGAAGACACGCAGCGAATGGACACAGCAGCACAAGCAGCAAGGGGGGGATAAATAAAATAAATCTTAAAAAAAAAAAAATTGTAAAACAAACTCAACGATTTATTCCCTGAGATGGTGGTTTCTTGAGCTTGCAACCAGCTGGTGATAAGACAGAGTTGTTCTTGAATTTCAGCCCTTTTATCAGGAAGGACTGCCCAAGGCATAGTACAGGATCCTTCCTGTACTTTCTCTGGCCTGTCTCCTCCCGGGCTTTTGCCTGCTTGTGGCTTCGGAGTTCCCTTATTCCAAGAGGCTGAGTGCCCCATCAACTCCCCAGGAAACAGAGCATTTCTCTCTCAGGTGCTAGATTTAGAGCAGGCAATCCTTTGCCCCTGGTCAGCCGCCTCAGTTGTTTCTTACACTTATTTTGTTGTCTCTAGCTGTTTTTGCATGGAGGGTAAATTCTGGGAGAGGAGGCATGCCAGAGAGGAGTTTCCAAAGTCAGTCTTTCCCAGCTGGAGCACCCGCTGGCTTCCAGCTACCCTGCAGAGGGGGTGAGCGAGTAAGCAGAAGCTTCTTCCACAAGTCCCCAAAGCTGTGCTTTCTTGACCTGCCCAGCAAATGCAGGTCTTCAGCTGTCCTCTGCAGCTCTGAGGAAGTGAACCGTCATTACCTCTCCTCCGCCACCTTTGTCCAGGGCATGTTGGAACAATGGCCACCCTCAGAGCTGGGCCCCCAGCGACCCAAAGTCGCTAATCAAACGCTGTGATCAGCGATCGGCCTTGGGGAAGTGGATTTTTATGTCCTTTTCTGGCACCAGCAAGCTACGCCACAGGCCAGACCCCACTGTAGCCTGCCATGAGAGTGGGGCGTGGGCACAGTAACCACCATACAGAGAGAGCAGTTTATTGGTATTTACCTTAATTCACCAGCCTCTTTGCTCACTCTTTCCTGTGTTGCTGTACAGTGTTCTGCTGGACGACAGGTTCTGTCTAATAGCTGTTCTGCTGGAGGAACTAAGACCTGGAGCTTCCTACTCTGCCATCCTCCTCCAGTCCTCTGAGCCATGGAGGTTTAATTCTTTGTCCATGGCAACTGGAGATTAATTTAAAAACACCACTTTCCTTCCTCATTTCAAGAATTGTTTTGCTCAAAGTCCTTTTTAAGGTTTTTGTTTGTTTCTATTGTAACATAGGCACAGGACAGTATGCTGTCATTTTCTAGCTCTAGGCTAAACCTCCCACAACTATAAGATGAGTGAAAATGTAACTCTGAATCATGGTACACATACTTCAGTATCAGCTCCAATCTTAATTGCTCTAGCACCAATTTTTTTATTTTTTTATTTTTTTTTTTATTTTAAGGATGTACTGGGGAATGAACCCAGAACCTCATATATGGGAAGGAGGCGTTCAACCACTTGAGCTACATCTGCTCCCCTCTAGCACCAATCTTTTGATACTGACTGTCCTGCCACATGGACATTCCTACCAAAGGAAGGCCCAATTTCTTTTCTTCTCTCTCTGAGCTCTTGGGATGTAGATTCAAATCAGTCACAATGGTGTTCTCAATCTATCTAATGGCAAGTTGTGGAGGAAATTTTGGAAGCATCACATTTCATCTGATCCTCACATAAGTTTGGTGAAGATTGCTCTCGTTGTATAGAAAAGACCAAAAGAAGTCAGTGCTAATTTCAAAGCCAGATCTGATTGAATCTTAAACTTATGGTTGATTTACCTCAAACACTGATGGACTGAATATGCATTTAGTTTATGCCTAAGTGTTCTTTATAAAGCAGATAAGCAGAAGTATAAATGGAATTTCCCTGTTTTATAGATTGAGAAAGTGGCAAATTTGGGATTTTTAATTGTTTGTCTTACTATATATTTTAGTCAGGCTTTTATTAAAGTGTAATGTATGTTCATTTTACAATGTGAAAACCTAAGAAAATAAAAACCACCTGGTATTCTCTCAGAGCAAACAGCTGTGACATTTTGGTAACCATCATTCCAGGCTTTTCTCTAAGGCACAGTTTTAAATACATAAAAAATTACACTTCAGGTGTTTTCCTATGACCTTTTTGTCTACTCAGTATTCTGTTTTGGACATTATTCCCTTATTTGTTAAGTTGTCCATTTTCTTCTGCTTACGTTGCTTCAATCTTGTGTGATGATCTTCTTAGTGTTAAACTCTCAGTTTATATTTTGATATATATATTCATAAGTGGCCCTTCAGAAAACTTATAGCCATTTACACTTCCACTAACAGAACAGGGGCATGTGCTTTCCCCACATTCTTCCCAGCGCTGGGCTTTGTCAGGCTTGAATGAAGTTCTTTTAAATCTTTCTAAACTATAATATACAATCAACAAGTATTTATTACATACCTACTACGTGTCCTCAGTGTATGAAGCACTGCAGTGGTACTAAAGCAGGAGAAAGCAGGTCTTTGCCTTCCTGGGTTTACATCTAAAAAGGAGAGAAGCTTATCACAGATGCATAATTTGTTCTCAGTTATGTGGTGGCATCTGCCAGGGCCATAAGAATTCAAAAGAGAGGGGCACAAAAATGAAGGTGGGCTTCCTGCCTTCATTATTAGCATATGCTGAACTTAATAAATTTGTAATTCTTACTACATCTATAGCACATATTAATTGGACTGTATGTAATAAAATGATAGCTTTGGGTTTATAAGGTATTTACCATTGCTCAATAAAATAACAAATGTTTATATAGTTATTTGTGGCATGCAATGAATGGATTGTGGTTCTCAGTTCCTGGTTCACTTTTTTTTTTTTTTTTTAAAGGATTTATTTATTTTCTTTTATCCATTTTTATCCTCCCCCCGTTTTTACTGTTTTTGTGTCCATTCATTGCACAACTCCCTGTGTCCATTTCCCTGGTTCACTTTTAGTGGTCACTGTGCAATATTATTTCTCTGAATTTAAAAGATCTAAATTAGAGGCAGTATAAAGTGAGAGCTCTGAAGATGGCTTAGATTCAAATATTGGCCTGGGCATTTACCAGCTATGTGACCTTGGGAAAGTTACATTCTCTAAGGCCCATTTTCTTCATTTGTAAAATGGGAACAATAGAATTTTCATAAGAGCAGTTGTGAGGATTTAATTTGATAATCCACATAAACCACTTAGGACAACACCCAGCATCTAAATCCTCTAAATGTTGTACTTATTATATTCCTTTTTGTGCCTTGAAACTTAGGAAGAATTGAAATGTCAAAGAGAAACCAGACAACTAAGTATACTAAATTAGTAACTTTTAATTTTGTATAGAACCCTGAGTCTTTAAAAGTGGGGTTGGGAGTGTTTTGCGAGGGATTAAGACTTATTAAAATATATGACAAATAAGTGGTATAGGAGTTTACAGGAGAAAGTGCACAGTCCTGTCTGTGGTGATCAAGAAAGGCTTCATGGAAGAGGTGACTCTTGTACTGGACCTTGAAGATGGGAGGGTTTTTCAACAAACATATTAAATAAACTAGCCTCTCTACCCCTCTGTGCTGTACTTTATAGCAAAGTATTAAGGAAATTTTCCAATTATTCCTGAACTTTCAGGAAATTTACCTAAAAGTATTGAATTAGCATCTCGGGGGGGAAAATATACTCAGGAATTGATGAATCTTACCATCCTCTTTAGATTTTTACTGCATGTCTTCAATCTTAAAGAGTAAAAAGTTAAATGAGATTGTTTTCTTAAATTCTAACATTCATTCATTTAAAAGCCATCACCTTCTTATAATGACCCTCAGAGTTGAAGATGCTAAAGAGGCCCCATCAGTCTGTTCTTCACCAATGCTGAAAGAAATCCTTTCAAGGCCTTTCTGACCAATTTGGATTCTTCGTAAATGTTAGACATCTCATAAAAACATAGGTCCACATAGAAACTTGAACACAAATGTTTATAGTAGCATCGATCTTAATAGCCAAGAGGTGGAAACAACCAAAATGTTCATTGACAGATAAACAAAATGTATCTATACAATGGAATATTATTCAGCCATATAAAATAAAATGCTGATACATGCTACATCATGGACAAACCTTGAAAACGATTATACTAAGTGAAAGAAGCCAGTCACAAAAGATCACATACTATATTGATTCCATTCATATGAAACTCCAGAAAAGGGAAACCTATAGACACACAAAGTAGATTAGTAGTTACTTAGGGTTGGGCACAGGGATCCAGGTGGGGTGCAGAGGGCAGGGGAGCAGTGTGTGATACCTAAGAGATACGGGTTTTCTGGCAGTGATGAAAATATTCTAAAATTGACTGTGTTGATAGTCGCACATATCTGTGAACATACTAAAAACCATTGAATTGCATACTTTAAATGGGTGAAGTACATGGTTCTATTAATTGTATCTCAACACAGCTGTTTAAAATAAAAATATTAGGCATCTCAAATGTTCAGAAGCTAACCACTTCCCAAGGCAGGCCTAACTGGTGCTCTTGGCCATTCCTCCCCAACATGAAAGGCTCTCCTTACCTCACATTCGGTAGAACTCTGACTCTTTGTTACAGTTTCCATACCACAGATCTCTCGCTTCCTTGAAGTAGCAGCTCCTCATCTTGTTGTTCTTCTGCAGGCTCAATTAGCCTTCATTTCTTCCATCTTTCCTTATGAGGCAAATAAACCTGTCAGCATTTTTGAAGGGCCAAGTCAATTCCTCTTAACGCCCCTTATATCTGCATGCATAGTTAGTTACTCCCTTAAAAGAACACTAATAGATTAGACATTATTTTTCCATTCTGAAAACATTGTTTTCCTCTCAGTACATGTTTATTTAATATGATTCTGCTATAGAAACATATGTGCCAAAACCCTGCATAGTTTTAAATTTTGGTTTCTATATGTGTAACCATCCATAGATATGTAACAGTTCATAGTTAGAGACTCTTATAGACTATTTAAAAAGACTTGACCAGATACTGCCTTTTAAAAAATAAGAACTATTGCTTTACCCCAAAATAGACAATACCACCTCCCACACCACTCCCTGGTATTCTAGACATCTGTTGCTGTAGTTTGGGAACAAAATTTAGATGTATAAGTTTCTACTTCTATATACTGATAAAATGATAGGATTTCATAGTTGAAATATGTCTTGAGCCTCTCCTCTCCTACCTAGATCCTTTAAAATAGTTCCTGAGTACTAAATATTTCTTTCTTGGAAAATATTTCCAAATATATTTTATATGCATTAGTCAGAAAAAAGAGATATATGCTTTTAGTTTTTACAATGACTTAAATGGAAACAGTATAAAGCACCAGTCTTTTTTTTGTTTTGTTTTAAACTACGGTATAGATCTGAGTCTGCTATTTACAGGACCTAGGAAAGGGATAGGATCTCTTGCTTAAGATACACAGGACCTGGACAGTGGCATAATTTATGTAGGTGGCTGAACACAAGACTGTGTGAAGCCAGGGGCGTGCAGGCAGGAAAGAGGTATGCCTGTATAGTTGGAAAAGGAAGTAGAAAAAAATGAATAGAGCTTAGACTTTCAAAGCAATGCTGTGGAAGAAAATAAGAGCAGCATGAACAAATCTATTGTTTTTTCCCAAACTGTTCTTGCACCCCGAGTAGAGAGAGTCTCATATCATCACATGATTCTTACATTAGTTGAAATGTAGGTCAGGTCATCCACAGTTATCAGGAATACAATACCTTATGCTACAGGCATGTTACAGATGTTCAGAGTAATATCGTATTTGCTGGGCTTACTGAGCTACATCTGGTAGATCTGGAGAGGAGGTTAAAGATCATCTGGTCCAACTCTTCTTCACTTTAGAAAAGAGGACGCTGAGGCCCACAGAATGATGTGACTTGCCCCATACTAGCAGTGTTAGAATTCTCTCCCAAGATACCAGTGCTCTTTCTGCTGTTACATTATCCAGTACATTCTCTGCTGTATGTTGTCATGTAATTGTGAGAACAGTAGAGATGTTTAGCAGAAATTACATCCTAAACCCAGAGTATCTCAGAATTTGGAGAATAAGACACAATATACAGCTTTGCTGATCTTCTGCCTCTTTCCTTTCCTTCAGACTCCGAACTTGCCTTGATGTACAATGATTCCTCCGTCTTGGAGAACCATCATCTGGCTGTGGGATTTAAGTTACTTCAGGAAGAAAACTGTGATATTTTCCAGAATCTGACCAAAAAGCAAAGGCAATCATTAAGGAAAATGGTCATTGACATCGTAAGTAGCTGATGAAAGCAAAAAGAGAACTGTGATGCAAGTTTTTTTTTGTTTGTTCTTAAGCAAAGAGGAGATGAGCATCAGCTAAAAGGAATTATATTGCAAAATCTCTTGTTGCCCTTTACATTCGAGGAAGCTGTCCTTGCTGCTGGCAGTGATGTCCTGTAACAGGTTTTCCTCTTTCAGCAGTTTGGAGTTAAGAATAATCACAACTTGCCCTCATCATTCAGATTTTATTTTCTGAGCTCCTCTGGTCTGGTGGCAGGCAGAGAAAAATGACTAACAAAAGCAGAGGGCATTGGCCATAGCTTGGATGGATTTTTTTTTTTTTTTTTTTTCAATTCTTTCCATCAGTAGACAATGCCAATACATCTATGTGTATTACTCAGAATGGTTATGAGACACAGGGAAATCTCTGGTTATCATTAACTTAAGTTTTGTACATACAAAGGTAGGGATTGTCAGATGAGCAGAAAATTAACCCAGATATTCTGTTTCTGAAGCATTCTGTGATCAACCTTGACTCAGTCCATCACAGTCCAGTAACCAAATTCTAATCCAATGAATGGCAAAAACTTTGAAACATGTGATCTCTTATTCATGGAGACATCATCATGTTTTTGACAGGGAAAGTGGTTGTCAGTGCCTAATTTTTCTGTATATTGTACACATTTACCTGAGCTTCCAGAATACTTGACAGCAAAGGGGAAGACTCTGTCTAGGAAGAAATAAAGAAACTACACTCTATATCAGATGATGTACTCGTTTTCCATTTCTTATAAAATTTTGAATCCTTTCATGTGCAAATTCTGACACTTTTCCTTTGGACTTTTAAACTTAAAATGCTCTATGTCTTTAAAGGTGCTTGCAACAGATATGTCAAAACACATGAATCTACTGGCTGATTTGAAAACTATGGTTGAAACTAAGAAAGTGACGAGTTCTGGGGTTCTTCTTCTTGATAATTATTCCGACAGGATTCAGGTAAAGCCTTATTTGAGTCTAGCTTTGAATAGCTTGTTTCTCCTTTCTCCCACCTTATATATTTTTTGTAATTATAGGTAGGATTTTCATCCAAATTCTTATTGTTGAGAATTAACTTGGTAAAATCCTATTGGTGTTTTCATTTGCATACATTAAAAAAACAAAAAACAAAACTAACATCCCACAAGACCTACCACTTAAGCAGGTCTGACTTTAACCAAACTAACCATAAACAGTCTCTCTTACGATATCTAGATGCAGTAGAAGTGGCATAATTTGGGACTATTAATACAAGTGTGAACCGTACACAGACACATCATGGTTGAGCCGTTTGGAATAAATCTTACACTACATGTATTTTTAAGTGTCACAGTCATCTGATGTGAATTTCTGGGGGGAAAAAAAAGCAGCAGGTGCTGTATAGAGAATGCATTTGTCTATTTTAGGTCCTTCAGAATATGGTGCATTGTGCAGACCTGAG
This sequence comes from Cabassous unicinctus, assembly GCA_029593785.1. Taxonomy (NCBI): domain Eukaryota; kingdom Metazoa; phylum Chordata; class Mammalia; order Cingulata; family Chlamyphoridae; genus Cabassous; species Cabassous unicinctus. The sequence continues at coordinate 57,098 of JAQZBX010003543.1, read as the reverse complement.
CAACCCAACAAAGCCTCTCCAGTTGTACCGCCAGTGGACGGACCGGATAATGGAGGAGTTCTTCCACCAAGGAGACCGAGAGCGAGAGCGGGGCATGGAAATAAGTCCCATGTGTGACAAGCACAATGCATCTGTGGAAAAGTCACAGGTACTGCATTAAGCATAAAGCTTTCAGAGAGAATAAAACTACAGCTTTAACAATGGTTACTTTGCATCCACATCACAGAGTATTGTATCATTTATGAGCCAAAAATTCTTTCATTCTTATGACTTCAATTCATATAGGTGACTTTAATATAAACTTTTGTAAATTTTATATCAAAGTCATATACCAAGTACACATGGCCTTATTTCATTTATCTGGATTCACCCAGAAATTGGCTATTCTAGAATAAAAGCCAGCCTCATACCATACCATGTAAACAATGGGAAATTTTTTACATTGTAAACATACTCTTGACCTAAAGGCTCTAGAAGCTAATCTGAAAACTTTCATTTGTTCTGTTGCCTAAAACAGTGGCTATTTTACCAAAATGAGTTTAGTAGTCTCCTGTTCAGTGTTATATTTGTAGGCCATGATCTAGTTCAATTTTCCCAGTGTTTCTTAGTCCCATCTCTCACTCAAATTAGTTTTTGTTGTTTTTTTTAAACTAGGTGGGCTTCATAGACTATATTGTTCATCCTCTCTGGGAGACGTGGGCAGACCTTGTACATCCTGATGCCCAGGACATTTTGGACACTTTGGAGGACAACCGTGAATGGTACCAGAGCACAATTCCTCAGAGCCCCTCCCCTGCACCCGATGACCAAGAAGAGGGCCGGCAGGGTCAGACCGAGAAATTCCAGTTTGAACTAACTTTAGAGGAAGACGGCGAGTCAGACACAGAAAAGGACAGTGGAAGTCAAGTGGAAGAAGACACTAGCTGCAGTGACTCCAAGACTCTCTGTACTCAAGACTCAGAGTCTACTGAAATTCCCCTTGATGAACAGGTTGAAGAGGAAGCAGTAGGGGAAGAGGAAAGCCAGCCTGAAGCCTGTGTAATAGAAGATCATTCTCCTGACACGTAACAGTGCAGAGACTTTTATGCCCTCCCCACTTTTTTTTTTTTTTTTTTTTTTTTAAAGTAGAAAAATTGTTTTCAAAGTGCATGTCATGTGGCACAACCATGGTCACACCTCACTGTCATCTGCCGGAATGTTTGTTGAATAACACTGACCTTGACAACTCAGTCTGGCGCTCAGGAATATTGTAACCAATTTTCTCACCTCCATGTCATCAGAGCAAGGGGGACATCTTCATGGACAGAATTTTAACAAGATTGCAGCTTGGTGGAGCTGACAAAGCAGATAAAATCAACTACTCCAAAATGTTTTCAAGGGAGTATGGCTCATCAGGCAGCCCAAGAGTTGATATGTGGGGTTTTTCTTTTTATTTGTTTGTAATATTTTCAGAAGAAGGCATTACACAGACAGAGAGTGAACTCATAGACAAAGCAAATGCATCAGGAACAGGGGACAGCGTGAATCTGTTACCAGGAGAAAGATGAGCCGCAGAAATTGCATAATTTTCTAATTTCAAGTCTTCCTGATACATGACTGAACAGTGTAGTTCAATGAGCTGCACTGACCTCTACATTTTGTATGATATGTAAAACAGATTTTTTTGTAGAGCTTACTTTTATTATTAAATGTATTGAGGTATTATATTTAAAGAACTATGTTCAGAACTTCATCTGCCACTGGTTATTTTTTTTCTAAGGAGTAACTTGCAAGTTTTCAGTACAAATCTGTGCTACACTGGATAAATCATTTACAAATTTTACTTGCACCTTATTGTTCATAGCAATTAACTGATTTGTAGTGCTTCATTGTTTTATATACTAATGACTTCCATATTTTCAAACAAAAAAAACAAATTTATGTTGCAGGAAACCCTTTTTTGTAGGTCATTTACCTTGCCTTTTTGTTTCACTCTCTCTAGATCAGCGAAGTTGCTCTCCACTAACATTTTTCTTCACAGTGTGCAAAGTGAATATTTGTTCTGTAGTACTTGGATGTGCGTTTTGTCTAAATGTGTCTTAACCCTCACGGAAACACAAATCATCAGTTGGTGTTGTCTGAAGCAAGTGGGAGATATATAAATACCCAGTAGCTTAAATGGTCAGTGTCTTTTTAGATATTTTCCTACTTACTGTCTGAAAACCTTTTGCTGTGTTAATATACCCTCATTTCACAAGTGCATGTCTTTGTGATAACCCACCCATTTTATGCTCATTTTTGTTTTTATATCCACTTGTAGTAAGAAAAACTTATTTCGTTCATGATGCTTTATTATTTAGTGTGTGTTTGAACCTGTGTCTGTGTTCAATAGATGGGGTTGTAACAAATATATCACCACCATTCTGATTGATGGGGGAAAAAAAAACCAAAACAGTAGTCATGTTAGAGTTAGCATTCATTTCTACCATGGGGGCCATATATAATGACTAGCTTTTACCCTTGATTTACAGAGAAAGGTTAACAGCTAGCTAGGCAATTTTTATGGATATTAACAGAATATAATAACAAATACCAGTACAATTTTATTCTCTTTTGTTTCTATGATGTTAACATGGGATTAAGAATTGTATAAGAAATGTCCTTGAGAAGTAGTTTTAAATTTAGCAACTACTTTTTCTTAATGGACGGCCATGTAGGAACTGCTTTTATTAGTTATTGTCAATCTATAAGCATGTCTTGTAGAGGAGAACTACTTCTTTAAACACACTGAGGGGAAAAGTTGAGGATGCCACTGGCATCGGAGTGTTGGTAATGCAACGCTGCCCTGGAATACTGGATTAGGTAAGAAGTTTCTGCCTATATAGAAAATTAGAGATTGGTGTAGGTGAATTTCAACACCAGGAGCTGTTTTTCGGTTTTAGAGATTAATTCCCAGTGTTTACCTGCAGATAACAGTTGGTATAATCTGGCATTTAGTTTGGACTTTCTTCCCTTTTCAGCTCTTACTAAAATTTTTACCTTCTTATTGGAGCCCAAATAATCATTTTATTGCATTGTTAGTCAAGAATTGAGATAGAGAAAAAAGGCCAAATGGAAAACACATTAAGAAAACAATTAAGAAGAATTGCAAGCCTGAAAAACACATATATGGGATTTCTCAAGGAAACTTCTCAGGCTAGTAACTAAGCCTTCAACCAGGGAAGTGGCCCAAGCAGAAGAGAGACCCCATTTCAATCCTGAGTTCCAGTAGATACTTAGAACCTTTGGTAGAAAAATTACGTCTTTATAGCTCTGATCTTTTATAGAGCAGAGTAGGAATCAACAGATTATCAGATTCCCACCTTCCTCCCCCTGCAAAAACCAAATGAACAGGCAGCAGTCTTTGAAATGAAGAATTACATTGGGCCAAGCAGTTTTACAAGAGAATTTGGGAACTTGTTTCTGTTTTAATTTTATTTGCCCCTGATACAGGTCTAGAAAGGACTCTCCTCGTGAAGGAAAGGCAAGGAGACAGGTTTTATTTCTCTTTCCAAAATATTCTCATCCCCTCTCTTAAGTCATGGTATCTAACCTTCCCCCCTCCCCCCTGCCCCCAGAGTGCCTGGAATCTTAATAATGAAAAAACATTTTAAAGCAGCAATATGTCACAAATCCAAACTTGAAAGGGTTTATATAACTACACTAATAAAGAGGTGGATTGTCCTCCCCACCCAATTTGTTCATTTTGAATGGTACCATATTGTACTCACAGATGGACAATCAAGTTGTAGAAAAGACATAATATCCAAGAGGCAGAGACTAATGCACTATATAATCTCCTTATCCTCTTCCTCCTCTCTCTCTCTCTCTCTCTCTCTCTCTCTCTCTCTCTCTCTCTCTCTCTCTCTCTCTCGCCAGTGTGTGCTTCAGAATTATACACTGCTTTAAAAAGAATATCCTTTTATAAAGTGGCTTTATGTTTCCTAAAATGCCATAAGAAAATGCAATATCTGGGTACTGTATGGGGAAAAAAATGTCCAAGTTTGCATAAAACCAGTACATTTCAGCTTGCAAGTTACTGAACACAATAATGCTATTTTAATTTTGTTTTCTTTTACGTCAGTTAATTCACAAGGAAATAATGTAGATAGAACAAATTGCAGGCAAGAAAAAAAAACTTGAATGAAATGGATTTTATAGAAAGCTTTACGATAATTTTTGAATGCATTATTTATTTTTTGTGCCATGCATTTTTTTTTTTCCTCACCAAATGACCTTACCTATAATACAGTCTTGTTTGTCTGTTTACAACCATGTATTTATTGTAATGTACATACTGTAATGTTAATTGTAAATTATCAGTTCTTATTAAAACATCATCCCACCGTGGGGTGGTGTTGATATATTTGGAAACTCTTGGTGAGAGAATGAATGGTGTGTATACATACTCCTTGTACATTTTCTTTTCTCCTGTAATATAGTCTGGTCACCTTAGAGCTTGTTTATGGAAGATTCGAGAAAGCTATAAAATACATAAAGATATATAAATTTGAAAAACAAAAACAAAAAACCTAGCTGCAGGTCTTTGGTCCCAGGGCTGTGCCTTAACTTCAACCAATCTTTTCTTCTGTTTTGCTGCATTTGAAAGTAAGGTAATGGTGGGGCTAGGGCTGGGCATTTTACAACTGAGTTTTGAACTGATTGGATTACTGGCAATGGCTGGATTTTACAGAACCACAACCAACCTTTACAAGATTGAGACCCTTTGGAGATAAAAGCCCTTAACTACTTCTTGCCAAGGAGCAGCACTATGTGTATCATGATCAGCCACCCCCTTTCTCTTAGGAGTCATTTTGGTTAATTACATTTGATTGCTTTATTTCCAAACAGTACTGGGAAAATACATTCTTATCCAGTGATCACAAAAACTCTTTTTGACTTCTAGCACACATTAGGAAAAGGAATTGGAAGCTAGAACCATAGATCCCATGTGTTGGTTAGTCATTTATCAGCTTCCTGTTAAAAAATTACCTATTCTGTACTAAATCTTCTCTTAATTTCTTAACCATGTGATTTTTCTTCAATTAAGAACTAAATTTCCTTATATGTATGTAAATCTATTCATTTAAACACCAAGTTTTGTATGATATCAATTCACATAGCATAAAGGCTTCACCATTCTCTAGCACCTGTTTCTGTAAAACTTCTACCATACAGTTTTAGAATTTTTAAATTTAACCTTGCATAATGGCCACTTCCTGAAAACTAAGAAAAATGCCTAGTAGACAATATGGAAAGCGCCTCCCACTGCTGCCCAGCCCTTGGAACACATGACTTTATCAGTGAAAGGAGAGATTCTTTTTCTAAGAAAAATGAGCCTCCTGTTATTTTATTTTATCTTTTTGACACAAACTGTAGATTTTAGCAGCCCTGGCCCAAAGGACTTTGATTACTTTTGTTTTAAACAGTATAAAGGGGACACTATAATTACAAAAAACATCCTTATTGATTTTGTTTTTATTTCTTTGGATATGTTTTCAGAGTGGTAACGTGTGTGAACATTACAAAAGATGATTCTTTTAGTGGTTTCTTAGCCTCTCTTACAGCCCATGGGGATAGTACTGTACATCAATACCTTCATATCAAATTTTTATATGCAATGAAAATAAAAGCATGGGTTGATTCTGCCTATTTATGACTCTTTTTTACAAGTATGATTATTCATTTTATATTGTAGTTCAATCAGCATAAGTTTCTAAGTAATGAACATTGTTATAGTGAAATGAAAGGCTAGTGAAATCATAGGTTAGTATTTATATTCATAACCACATGACACCAAATTATGTTAATAAATCTTAGTATAGAAGAAATTTCCAAAATTATTTAGATGGTCAATAAATTAAGCACTGTTTTCTAAACAGGTTTGGGAAGAGGGCTTCCCTGTTTAAAGGAGTATTAGGAATATTGAAAGTTACTATTCAGACATTCAACAGTCATTTGTTGGATACCTGCTCTGCAAACTACAAGGTGCTCAGGATTCAACAGTAAACAAGTTATAGAAGTCCCTGTTTTCATGAGCTTCTAAGCCTGGAGGGGAGGAAGGCATTCTCTCAAACTTGTCCTTAGAATTATGTCCATACTGTGGAGAAGCTCTGGTGCTCTGGTTAAGAAGGAACCTATTCTGAAGAGTAAGAAGTGATTTGGGGCAGAGATCTGAAGGTTAGTAAAAGATAACCAGGCAAAAGGGGCAGTTGATGGGAAGACAAGGGATCCAGGCAGAGGAAATACTTGCAGAAATCCTAAGATACAAGAGAACTTGAGACCTCTGGAGAAACTGAGGGAAAACAAGAGCTAGGGGACAGTTAACAGGGCCTAGAAATCAGGGGCCTTTCCTAACTATCCTATCCAAAATAGCACCCCTACTGCAGCACTCTTTATCCCCTGACCCTGCTCTATTTTCTTCCTAATGCTTATCAAAACTGACATTTAATCTTTATTTGTTGTCCATTTCTCCCACCAGAACTTAGCTCCACGAGAGCAGGGTCTTCACTCACCAGGGTGTGCCTAACATCTAAAACTACACCTGGTACACAGGATGTGCTTAACAAAAATTTGTTGACTATGTTTACAAATTTATATTGGATATAATTCAGTCTGATAAGACATTTTAGGATTTTAGAAAGTTTTTTAACTTGATACTTTCAAAAGACATTCTGGGTTTTCTGTTTTGTTTTGTTGTTAATTTTTGACCTTGTTAAGATCCTGGATAAACAGCGTTTAGGGTTGACTGTCCCATTGTTAATTAAAAACGCTGTTTGTCCATTCCTAAACAATTCTATTTTTTTTTGTTTTAATTCTGAATGACAAAATCCAATTTTTTTTAATTTTTAATTTTATTTTGTGTGTGTGTGTGTGTGACAGGGTTAAAGGAATCAGTAAAAAATTTAACCTCCAGATAATACCCCAAATCCTAACAAAGAGAATAAGGTAATGAAATAGAATGGTCTATTCTTAGCCTCTTCACTATTTCCTCCTCCACAACAAAACACTACAACCACTATAGCACTATAGACAAAAATTACCCAATTTGGGCCTCCCAGAGAATTCGTAAATTAATCTCAAGTTTCCGCCCTCAAAGTCAGCGAGACTTTCCCTTCTTTTCCTTACTTGTCCTCCATGCTGATTTAGATCTCTGACCTGGAAACTTTTCCTCAGGCACACCAGCTTTGAACCCACAACAGTAAAATGTTCCACCAAAATGCTGCCAGAGAATACCTAACTTCAGTGGGGAGGTACCTACCCACATAGCCTTGCTTCAGTCGAACAATACCTGCTCTTTCCCGTCTTTCTGATTTGGGTTCCTTTTCTCCCACGTCTGCTCTTCATATCTAAATACTCAACATTAAGCTCACTGTAGCAGGTATAAGTCTTAGTTTGATTGCTGGTGGGCAGGAAATGCTATTTCCCTTAATTAATTAGGAGGAGGTGTCCTGAACCCACCATACCACTGGGAATTTCCATCTCGATCATAATTGACACATTCCTTCTCCCTCCCAACATAAAATTCTCTCCCCTCCAGCCTATCATGAGCACCACTGTGTTGTCCAAGCTACAGTTGTTCCTTGAAGTCCCTTGGCTATTTGCTTCCTCATCATGCACGTGGTCCACAGGAATATATGCTGAGAACCCCAGTTTAGGGTTTTACTTCCTTAGGCCGACCACAGTTTATGTATAAAAAGAGCCTGCCTTGTGAGGTCTTGTTACTACCTACTCAAATTACTACAATAAAAGTGGGACTCTTCTTTTCCTACTCCTGGAGACTCAACTCTCTCTCAAGATCCTCTGAATGACTCCTCCCGCTGTCCTTCACTTGCTCATCAATTAGCCTTAAAAATATATATATACTAGAAATGATTCGTACTTGTCTGCCTTTGGTTTCCACCCTGAAAAATCCTGGCTATTACTTGAAATATGGGGAAGAAAGAGATATAGGAATGGCATACATTAAATAACGGTTCAGCCAATTAGCCTTCCACATCTGTTTGGCAATGTTCAGATTCACCAATGTTCACAGAACATTTGGCGATGGGGGAAGTTAAAGCTGTCTTCTCATTGGAACTCATCACTTCCTCCTGTACAAGGATGGAGGAAAAGCCATTTCCTACTGAACAGTGGCTCCAAGATCTCACCTAGCTGTTTAAATAAGACATAGCACTTGAAAATTCATACAGTGAAATTATTCATATTTGATCCCTGCCACACCAAAAACCCCGCTATGGTCCGTAAGTGGCTGTCATGATTGCCTCCATTTTGTCGCTAGGAAAAAATGAGGTCAGGGATGTCTGCCTGAGGTTTTTCAGGGGGCCAAATACTGAGACTGGTAATTTACAAGTAACACATTTGACAGACATCCCATTACCATCTCTCTGTGTTATTTGTATTGACCACTAAACAAGAAGCCAAACTGCTGGATTGCCTTTGATTTCCTTTGACCATCCTTTGTTACACATGGTAACAATCATTATGAGGGTATTAGTTCATATTCATTCATTGATTTACTCACCCCATCTTATCCACAGTCTTGCTATATGGTCAGAATTCTCCATAGTGAGGAGACCACCTAGGGTTTAAAAAAAAAAATGTATAAACGAAAATATACAACAAACTGGCAAAACAGTATGGTGCTGAGATAGGTGTGTGCCTCTGGCTCAAGATAGGGGCCAAGGCAGATCTTAGTGGTCTACCTCGATAAGGGGATGGAGCTGGGCTGGCACCCAGCAAGGGGAGAGCCCTTCTGCCATCACACCTGTTCAGGTTGCTTCATTCTTAGGAATCTGGAGCCATCAGATATGAATGTTTCAGGATCTGAATACAGACATGTTGACTAAAACATCTATAGTCTGAGAGTTGCTTTGCCTTCGCTCTTTGTTTTTGAGCTCAGAAGCAGATGAAGTATATAGTGTCAAACATTTGCTCTGTGGAAGGCCCTGTTTTTACCACCAGTCTGCATTAATTAGAGAACCAAGCAGTCTCTCACCTTACTGGCTTAACGCTTTGCTCATTTTCTCCCTAGCACTGATAGTTTCTGTTTTCTTGTTGTTCATTTACAGCATCAGGGTGGGGGGTGGGCTAGATATAGAGACAGCCAGGCCACCCCACCCCACTGCTGTAACAGTCGGTCAGAGTGACGATTAGGAGTGAACCCCCTACCCCACCCCAGCCAAAGACAGTGGTTCAAGCCGTAGGGAAGGAAGTTAAAGTTACTTACAATTAAGTCAATTGTCCATGACAGAAGATTGCTTAGGAAGCTACCATTTATGTTTTTAAAGCTATATTTTGTGTCACAAAGAATTGTACTCTAGTCGAAGATATCTCTACTTTATGAAAACTTATTTTCAAAAAATAATTGCTGGGATCAGTAATTGAATACCTCATGGGTAGACTGGTGTAGCCGTTTGGCAGTTTGATGTAATATGAATTCCAAAAATCTATATTAGATTATGTTTGTAAACTGATCTGTTCATCTGGGCATGTTTAAGTTATAATTGGGGCTATGCCATTCGCCTGATAGTCTACAGCTGACCTTGTGGAGGAAACAGAGGAGCTAAGCCCGGAGAGAAACACAGCCCCGGGAAGAGACAACGTCGGCAGCTGTCTTGTTCCAACACACGTGCCAGTGGACTTTGGTGAGGGAAGAAACTTTCGCTTTATGACCTGGTAACTGTGGACTTCTACCCCAAATAAATACCCTTTATAAAGACCAACCCATTTCTGGTATTTTGCATCAGCACCCCTTTTGCTGACTAATACAACTGGTAAAGTGGAAAACAAGAATGAGAGAACAAAATTGAGGGAAAAATGGGAAAAGGGAAGGAAGGTGGACCATCCACTGAGATATCCAAGAACAATGATGATACTTTGTATTCCCAATAGAATAGAGTTCAAAGTCCTTAGTAGAATACACAAGGTCCTTAAGGTCAACCTAAATCACTCTCTAATCCTCCCATCAACTATGTCTAAATACCCCTGAGCCTTAGGGATAAGATTGTTTATATCTTACTTACGATCATCTCTCTGCTTAGAAAACAATTTATCTTTCTAGACCCAGTGCAAATATACCTTTGGCTGGAAAGCCTTTTCTCATTAGTATTTGTACATACCACCAAAATGACTTTTCAATATGTTCTAATTATCTTTTTTACTTTCCGTCTCACTAGATTGCTTACAAAAAATCTCACGTGGTACTTTTTGCCTAGCTACTAAGGAATTAAGTCAAGATATTAATATTTGACTATTCTTTCTCCTCTAATACCAACACTCATCAAACCATGAATCTTGAAATGGCATGAGCATCAACTAGGACCTGGTTAGAAATGTAAATTATCAGGCCCCAACCCAGACCTACTGAATAACATTCTCTAGGGGTGGGACCTGGAATTTGTGTCAAGCAAGCTCTCCTGGCAATTCTTTTGTACCATAAAGTTTGAGAAACACTGTTCAAGACCATGTTTCACCACATATGGGTCTATGCAAAATAGAAGTAATCATCTCAACCTCCTATCTAATTTATTCCTTTTAACCAAGGGGTATGTGTAACTATAGAAAATGCCGCAGGCGACCTGGTGAGCGCCAACTGCGATAACAGGAACAGTACAATTGTGTATTTGGCCAATTTCTGTGAGCAAGAAAGGAGTGTTAAAGTCAGCTATTGGCTGCCTGCAGGCAGCAGGAGACACCGGGGATTGGCTGTTGCCATCATGGCATTGGGTAGCATCACAAACTGGCATGGACTAAAGGGAGTAAAAATCAAAATGTCAGTCAGAGGAGAGGAGACTAGAGGCAAAATGCATCCATAGGCTCTCTGCAATACCATGATGTAATGGACAGGAACATGGAACATTGAGCACCTTCTCAGTCTTCAACTGCCCAATCTGGCTATCATAATCACACACCCAAATGCACCAAAGGGGCCAAAGGACACAACCCAGAAGTTCAGGGGAGGTAATCCCCCATGACATTAACTTTGACCATTGGAAATAGGGAGATGGGAAGGAGCCAGACTGCTTAATTTCTTCTCCTCCTCTCTCTGTGGAATACTCTGAGGCATGGCCATGCCTGCAAGGCTAAAAAAAAAAAAAAAAAAGCACCTGCCAAGCAACCAGCTGTGTCTCTCCATGACTCATTGTGAAGCAATAGCTAGTGTGGGAATGCACCATATCACAGTACACTGCTTCACATCTTTCCAACTCCCCTTCCTTTGCTTTCCCTTCCTTCACTTGCTTTATTTTGCCTTAATCCATTTTCTCACCCCAACTGCCCAAGAGCTAGCACCTCCCAAGTAGACTATAATCACTAATCTCTGCCTCAGGCTTTCTTTCCTAGAGCCCCAGGGCTACAAGTCATCCCTATTTAGAACAGCAGATGCCAAGTTTGTGTACTTTTGTGGGTATGCACTAAGTGTTTAAAAGTAGGGCCTTTGGGATTACAGGTAGTGATTGGCCTTATTTTTGTTTTCTCAGGACTTAGTTCAGTGTTTGCCCTCTAGCAGGTATTCATTAAATAAGAAAAGAAAAAGTGGGTGCTTTCCTGTTTTCTGAAAAAGAAAATGAATGTGGAGTGGCAATTGCCTGAATGAATGAGGTTGATGGTGAAAATTCATGGAATGGGTGTGAATTGGCCTAGAATGGATTAGAGACTGGATAGCAAGAGCTGAGGCAGTGAGGGGCCTAAAGCAATTGGAGCAGATGATGGACCAGGTGTAGAATTTGGAGGAATCGGCATTCTAAATATAAACAAAGGATATGGAGAGAGTAAAAGATAATGTGAGACCCTTTGCTCTCTCTTAAGAATTAGCAAGTTTTGTTCAAACTCACTGTAGAAGATACTCTTGGTTGCCTACTTAATGGTTATTCCCCACCATCTTCCTTCTGGTAAAGGAAGTTGGATTTTGTTTGGGTCTTGTGCGTTCAAGTATTTCCAGGAAGCCGCAGCCTCTCAGCCGTCCCAAAGGCTGATTATAAGCCTCTTATGGGAATCCCTCTATCCTGAACAGTGACTAGCTTAGGACAGGCATAGAATGCTGCAACTAGATCATGAGACACAGGTGACTTCATTCTTACAAAGGGAGGAAAGGAAAGGACGTTGTCTCTTCTGGACTTTGGAAATTGTTCCTCAAGATGTCATGGTTAAAGAAGAAGAAAAAAAGATGTCATGGTTAGACCAGTGATCTTGAGACCATGACAGGAATTACCTTAAGACACAGACACTACACCGAGGATGGCACAGTTAGAAGATAGAAAGAACGTGAGTCTTGGAAGATGTTTTTGAGCCACTAAAATAATCAGCCTTACTTCTAAACTCATTATGTAAAATAATGATTAGTTTTTATTTAAGCCATTTTAGCTAGAGCTGTTATTTTCTCCTGAAAGAATCCCAATACACCTGCATTCTACTCAACAATGTGCCAGTGAGTTTGGGCTGTGGACTGGTAGATTTTCTGGCTTGGTGAAAAGGTTGGAGCTTTGGCTCCAAGCTAGCTGGTTAACCTTAGCCAAGTTAATTTCTGAATCCTATTTTTCTTCATTTTAAACATGGGAATTATGATACTAGAATCTGCTTTATGTCCTTCAGTGTGAGAGTAAATTAATTAATAAATGCTAATCTCACTGCAAACCTTAGACAATATTTTTGGATCTGCAGCTTATGATCCCGTAGTGGATTGTGAGGTAAAAAGATGGTTGCAATAAACATTAAAAATTAAAGGAACTCTGAGTAGGCTTCTGGTAGACTGAAATGGTGGTGTAAGATGCTACAGGGTGGTGTTCCCCCACAGAATCTTTGAACAACTAGCAAAAACTGGCAGAGTCATTTTCTCAGAACTCCAGAAACAGTTAAAGGGTTGCAGTAACTAGGCGAATGACATATCAAGAAAATACAGCTTTAAAAAACAGTAGGAGAAGATCATGATACCCTTGCTAGCACCTCCCATACCTCTTTTCCCTGTGTCATTCAAATTGTCTTCCAAAAATTGAGGCAGAAATTAAGACAAAACCTGAGGGGATCATCACCACTAGACCTGCCCTATAAGCAATTGCCCTATAAGCAATGGAGTTCTTCAGACTAAAAGGAAAGGACACTAGACAGTGGATAGAAGTGCCATAAAGAAATAATGACTGCCAGTAAATGTAATGCCAGTGTACTGTATTGTATTTTTGGCAAGTAACTCTACTATTTACTTCTTACAAGTTCAAAAAATGCAAATGCATAAAAAGTCATGATAAATTTATGGTTTTGGACATGCAATGTATAAAGATATAATTTGTAACACATACAACAAAAAGGTGGGGGACAGGAGTATACAGAGTATGTATATGCTATTGAAATAAGTTGTATCAAAACAATTGTGATTGTTATAGATTTAGGATGTTACTGTTCAACCCCATGGTAACCACAAAGGAAATATATGAAAAATATTTAAAGAAACGAGAAGGGACTCAAATGGTACAATACAAAAGAAAAAAACCAAATAAATATGAAAGTATGCATTAATGGAAGAATTGAGCAACAAAAGAGGTAAAGACTTGCAAAGAGCAAACAGCAAAATGGCAGAAATCTTGCAATATCAGTAGTTAATTTAAATATAAATGGATTAAAATCTCCAGTTGAGAGAGATTAGCAAAATGGATTTTTAAAAGCATGACCCAACTGTATGCTGTTTACAAGAGACTCATCTTAAATTTACAGACACAAGTAGGTTGAACGTGAAAGAAGCAAAAAATATACCATACAAATAGTAACCAGAAGAGAGCTGGGGTGGCTATCTAATATCAGGTAAAATAGGCTTTAGGGTAAAAAAAAAAAAAAAAGTTACAACAGCAAAAGAAGGTCTTTACCTCTGATAAAGAGGTAAAGAAGTCAAGTCAACAAGAACACGTAAGTAGAAATAAATGTGCACCTAACAGCAGAATCCAAAGTATATGAAACAAATATTGATAGATTTAGATGAAGAAATAGAAAATTGTAAATTAATACTAAGAGACTCAATATACTACCATATTCAGTAATGGACAGAATATCTAGACAAAAGATCAATAAGTTATTAGAAAACAAATGCTATAAACAGACATTTTATATCTGATACTCTTAAAATTTGTAAAACTCTTCACCCAACAACAGCACAATTCACATTATTGTCTAGTGCACAAGGATCATTCTCCAGAATTGACCATTCATTAGGTCATAAAACAAGTCTCAAATAAAAAAATATTGAAATCATACAATGTGTCTTCTCTGACCACAATGGAATGAAGCTAGAAATAAATAACAGGAAGAAATGAAAAAACTCACAGATATGTGGAAATTAAACAATGTACTCTTAAACAACCAATGGTTTACAGAGAAACCTCAAGGGATATTAGGAAATATCTTGAGGCCAATGAAAATAAAAACACAGCTTACTAAGACTTACGGGATGCAGCAAAGACAGAGCTGAAAGGGAAAATTATAGCTCTAAATGTTTATATTAAAAGAGAGGACTAATCTCACAAATGGAGGATCTAGAAAAAGAAAAGCAAACTATACCCAAAGCAAGCAAAAGGAAAGAAAGATTTGAGTGGAGATAAATGAAATAAAGCATAAAACAACAGAGAAAACCAATGAAACCAAAAGTCAGTTCTCTTTGAAAAGATCATTGAAATCAGCAAATCTTTAGCTAGACTGATAATGAGAAAAGACAGGATGCAAAAACAAAATCTGAAATGAAAGGTGGAACATTACTACTACTACTACTACTACTACTACAACACACACATACACACACACAAATAGAAAGGATGAGAGAACACGATAAACTGTATACCAAAAATTAGATAACCTAGATGAAATGGACAAATTCCAAGACACACACAAACTAAACTGACTCAAGAAGAAATAGAAGTCTTCAAAGGACCAATATCAAGTAAATGGATTGAATCAGTTACCAAAAATCTCCCAACAAAGAAAGTCTCAGGACCAATAGCTGTACTGGTAAATTTTACCAAACATTCCAAAAGTTAACAGCAATCCTGCTCATATTCTTCCAAAAAAATTGAAGAGAAAGGAAGGATTCTTACTCATTCTATGAGGCCAACAACACTGTAATACCAAAGACAAATAGATACTATGAGAAAAGAAAATTAAAGACCAATATCCCTTCTGAATATAGATGCAAAAATTCCTCAACAAAAATACTAGCAAATCCATGAATTATTCTCCAGGATAGACCACATATTGGGACACAAAACTGGTCTCAAATTTTAAAAGATTGAAATTATACAAAGCACTGTCTCTGATAATGGAATGAAAGTAGAAATCAATAACAGTAGAGGGCTGGGAAATGCACAAACATATGGAGGGAAAGCAACACACTCTTAACCAGTGGGTCAAGGAAGAAATTTCAAGAGAACATAAGTATATCAAGATGAATGAAAATGAAAAACAACATACCAAAACTTTTGGGAAGCAGCAAAGGCAGTGCTGAGGAGAAAATTTATAGTGCTAAATGCCTACATTAAACGGGAATAAAGAGCTAAAATTAAAGACTGTATACTTGGAGGAATTAGAAAAACAACAAACTAATCCCAAAGAAAGCAGAAGGAAAGAAATAAGAAAGATTAAATCAGAAATAAATGAAATTGAGAAAAACAGGATCAACAAAACAAAAAATTGATTCTTTGAGAAGATCTACAAAAATGACAAAGGCTTAGACTAAAAAAAGTAAAAAATGCAAATAAAATCAGAAATGAGAGGGGGGACATTACTACTGACCCCATAGAAATAAAAGATATGAGAATACTATGAAAACTGTACACCAACAAACTAGTCAATGTCGATGAAATGGACAAATTCCTAGGAACACAAACCCACACTCATCCCAGAAAAAAGTGAAGTCCTCAACAAACCAATCACAAATAAAGAGATTGAAATGGTCATCAAAAACCTCTCCAAAATGGAAAGCCCAGGACCAGATGGCTTCACAGGTGAATTCTACCGACCATTCAAAAAAGATTTAATACTAATCTTGCTCAAACTTTTCCAAAAACTTGAACAGGAGGGAATGTTACCAAACTCATTCTATGAGATCAACATTACCCTAATACCAAAGGCAGATAAATATACTAAGAATATTACAGACCCATTTCTCTAATATAGATGCAAAAATCCTCAGCAAAATACTTGCTAATCAAATCCAATGGCACATTAAAAGAATTATACACCATGATCAAGTGGGTTTCATACCTGGTATGAAAGGATGGTTCAACACAAGAAAATCCATCAGTGTAAAACACTTTAATAAATCAAAGAAAAAAAATCATGTGACCATTTTGATTGACACAGAAAAGACATTTGACAAAATATTGTATCCTTTCTTCATGAAAACATTCCAAAAGAAAGGGATAGAAGGAAACTTTCTCAACATGATAAAGGGCATATATGAAAATCCCACAGCTAACATTTTACTCAATGGTGAAAGACTGAAAACTTTCCTGCTGAGATTAGAAACAGGACAAGGATGTCTATTGTCACCACTGTTACTCAATATTGTGCTAGAAGTTCTAGTTAGAGCAATAAGAAAAGAAGTAAAATGCATCCAAACTGGAAAGGAAGAAGTAAAGTTTGCTATTCTCAAATGATATGATCCTATACCTAGAAAGTCCTGAAAAATCAACAACAAAGCTACCAGAGCTGGGAACTTTCAGGAAGATGGCAGACTAGAAAGACACAGGACTCTCTTCTCTACCAGAAAAATAGCTAATGGCCTGGGGGAAAAAATGTTCTAGCATTTAAGATACCAGGGGAAGTCTGGACACCACCCAGGAGAGAGAGGGGCAAAGGAAAAGAATCATGATGGCAAAACTATGAGTTAAAATCTGCAGATGTAACTGTCAGCATCCTCCCCCACCCTATAGACACTTTTGAATTCTCAGGCCTCGGGGCCTGCAGCTACAGAAAAAAGGGATCCCAGGGATCCACCTCCTCAGGAAAAGGGAGAGAGAGGGACTCAGCCTAAGTCTGACTCAGTTTCTGACCCACAAATTTGGTCTGCTGTGTCCCATGAGCCCTTCCAGGCCAAGTCAGGCTGCACCATTGTTTATCTTGGGAGCCGGCTTGGGACTAAAGAGATCTGATCCTCTCAATCTTCCTCTTTACTGACTGGGACCAGTTGTTGAGGTCGCAGAGGGGAGTAGAATTAGTTCCTAACTGGGAAAAGGGAGGGGGCTGCCAGTAAAGGTTGGAGAACTGCCTCTGAGAAAGTTTGAATTATAAGGCTCTTAGCCTCCAGGCAAGATCCTCTATCACACTGATCCAGTTTGTGTTGCAGCAAACACACCCAACCATGCTTTGAACTAAAAGGGCTGTCAAAGAAGGCCTTCTGCTGGCAGACCAAGGAAGCACATGTGAGGAAATTAAAAGTAAATAAATGAGAGAGGTTTTTTCTGGCCTTTACAGCCTCCCTCCCCAAGGCCTTTGGAAGCAGGTCTGCAACCCATTACTGGGTCCAGGACCCAGATTTGGGCAACTAACAGGGGCAATCCTAAAGACTCAGAACATTTTGAAACATCAAAGAACAGCAGTAACACACAGTGTCCTGTGACTAAATCCCTACGAAAGAGAGAGAAACTGAGCTTCTGAGTAAACTCACCATCATAATCAGATGCCTAGACATCAGCAAAAAATTATAAGCCATACTAAGAAAATGGAAGAAATGGCCCAAGCAAAGGAATATATCAAAGGCCCAGATGAGACACAGGATTTGAAACAACTCATCAATGAGATTCACACAAATTTCCAAAACTAAATTAATGAGTTAAAAGAAAATATGGCTAAAGAGATAAAGGACATCAAGAAGACACTAAACAAGCAGAAAGAAGTATTTGAAAACCTGAAAGTAACAGCGCTCATGGGAATGAAAGACATGATAGATAAGATCAAAAACACAGAGGGGAGCAGATGTAGCTCAAGTGGTTGAGAGGCATACAGCAGACTCGAAATGATAGGAGAAAGAATACCTGATACAGAGGACAGAACAGCTGAAATTGGTGAGAGAAGAACAAAGAGAGAAAATAATGGAAAAAAATTGAGCAGGGGCTCAGGGAGCTGAATTATAACATGAAACACAACAACATACAAGTCATAGGAGTTCCAGAAGGAGAAGAGAAGGGAAAAGGGACAGAAAAAGTATTTGAGGAAATAATGGCTGAAAATTTCCCAACTTTCATGAAAGAAATGAACTCACATGTCCAAGAAGTGCAGTGTACCCCAATCAAAATAAATGCAAACAGACCTACTCTAAGACACACACTACTTAGAATGTCAACGTCAAAGATAAAGAGAAAATTCTGAGAGTAGCAAGGGAGAGACAAACCATCACATACAAGGGATGCTCTATAAGAGTTAGTGAAGATTCATCAGAAACCATGGAGGCGAGAAGACAATGGTGTGATACAATTAGGATACTGAAAGAGAAAAACTGCCAGCTGAGAATTCTTTATCTAGAAAAATTATCCTTCAAATATGAAGATAAGTTTAAAATATTCACAAACAAACAGAAACTAAGAGAGTTCGTAAAAAAGAAGTTTGTGGGAAATATTAATGGAAGCCTTACAGCCTAAAAGAAAAAGACAGGAGAAAGAGGCTTAGTGGAGAGTATAGAAGGCAAGAACAGCAGAAAGGATAACCAAAAGAGTAAAAAGACAGGTAGAGCAGTTTAATATTATTGATGAATTCCAAAAAGTAATATTGGATTATGTTTGTAAACTGGTCTTTTCCTCTGGGCATATTAGAGTGTATTGGATTCAGAGGTTTTACTTTTACTTGATTAAATAATGATTAAGGCTTTGATTGGGCCACACCAGTAGGACGTTGCATACCCGCCCCCTTGTTGAGCAGGGACTCACAGAGAAACTGCCACGCAGTGCAGAGAAGGGAGTTTGGAGTTTTGATGCTGGAGCCCAGGGAAGTAAGCACACAGAAGAGCTTGGTCTTCAGGAAGGAGAGAAGGCCCCAGAAAGAGAGACAAGCAGTTCATCTGACAGTCTACAGCTGGCCTTGTGGAAAGACTCAAGCCTGAGCCTGGAGAGAGGCAAGCCCGGGGAAGAGAGGACCCCAGGAAGCCTGAACCTGGCAGATGTCGGCAGCCATCTTGCTCCAACACATGACCATAGATTTTGGTGAGAGAAGTAACTTATGCTTTATGGCCTGGTATCTGTAAGTTAGCTTCTACCCCAAATAAATACCTTTTATAAAAAAACGATTTCTGGTATTTTGAATTAGCACCTCTTGGCTAACTAATACAACAGGTAAAAATAAGATATGACATATGAAAACCAAAGAATAAAATGGTAGATGCAAATAATGCATTTAAAGTAATATCATTGCATGTGAATGTATTAAACTCCCCAATCAAAAGATATAGGCTGACAGAATTGATAAAAAAACAAAAACAAAAACAAAAAACCATGGGCCATCCATATGCTGCCTACAAGAGACTTACCTTGGACCCAGGGATACAAACCAGTTGAAAGGGAAAGGTTAGAAAAAGATAGTCCACGTGAGCAGGAACCAAAAAAGGGCAGGGGTAGCTATATTAATATCAGACAAAACAGACTTTAAATGCAAAAAATTTATAAAGATACAGAAGGCCATATTTTAATAAAAGGGACAATCCTCCAGGAAGAAATAACACTCATAAATATCTATGCACCTAACCAGGGTGCCCCAAAATAGATGAGGCAAACTCTGGAAAAACTGAAGGGAGTCCTCTCTACAATAAAGCTGGAGACTTCAACACACCACTCACATTGTTAGATAGAGCTCGACAGAAGTTCAAAAAGGAAACAAAGACCATGATAAAGGTGCTAGACCTAACAGACACATACAGAATGTTGCATCCCAGATCAGCACGTGATACATTTTTCTCAAGTACTCATGGATCTTTCTCCAGGATAGACCACGTTAGGTCACAAGGCAGGTCTCAATAAATATAAAAAGACTGAAATTATACAAAGCACCTTCTGAGATCATAATGGAATGAAATCAGAATTCAATAATAGACAGGAAAGAGGTAAATTCGCAAATATGTGGAGGCTAAACAACACACTCCTAAATAATCAGTGGGTCAAAGAAGAAATCATAAGTGAAATTAGTAAATATATTGAGATGAATGAAAACAAGAACACAACTTATCAAAACTTATGGGATACAGCAAAGGTAGTGCTAAGGGAAATTTATAGCCCTAAACTCCTATATTAAAAAAGAAGAGCTAAAATCAAAGATCTAATTGAACGTCTGGAGAAACTAGAAAAAGAATAGCAAACCATTCCCAAAGCAAGCAGAAAGAAAGAAATAATAAAGATTAGAGCAGAAATAATTGAAATTGAAAAACCTGAAAAAAAACCTGAGAAAAACAAAACCAAAAGCTGGTTCTTTGAGAAGATCAATAAAATCTACAAACCCTTAGCTATACTAAGAAAGAAAAAAGAGAAGATGCAAATAAAATCAGAAACAAAAAGGGGGTGGGGGAAAAGTTTAACGATAAGGATTTAATATCTATGATACATAAAGAGATGCTACAGTTCAACAATAAAAAGACAAATGACCCAATTTTAAAAATGGGCAAAAGACTTGGATATTTATCCAAAAAAGAAATACAATTGGCAAAAAAACACATGAAAAATGTTCAACATCACTAGCGATTAGGGAAATGCAAATCAAAGCTACAATGAGATATCATTTCACACCTAACTTAAAAAGACAGAACAAGTGCTGGAGAGGATATGGAGAGACAGGAACACTATTCACTGTTGGTGGGAATGTAGAATGGTAAGGACACTGTGGAGGACTGTTTGACAGTTTCTAAGAAAGTTGAATATAGACTTGCCATGTGACCCGGCAATACCATTACAAGGTATTTACCCAGAAGAACTGAGAGCAGTGACATGAACAGGCATCGGCTCACCGATATCCATAGTGGTATTATTCACTATTGCCAAAAGATGGCAACAACCCATGTGTCCATCATCTGATGAATGGATAAACAAACTTTGGTGTATACACACGATGGAATATTATGCAGCTCTAAGAAGAACTGAAGTCGAAAAGCAAATAACATGGATGAACCTGGAGGACATTATGTTGAGTGAAGCCAGACACAAAAGGACAACTACTGTATGATTGTGCTCTTATGAAGTAAATATATTGTGTAAATTCATGGAGTTAATAACTTGAATATGGGTCACCAGAAAATAGATTGAGGTTAGAGAATGGAAAGCTGAGGGTTAACTTGTGCAGAATTTGTAAAAAAAAAAAAAAAGATAAATAAATAAATTAAAGTTGTTTATTAATCTTTGGAAATGAATAGAAAAGGTAAAAGCACATCTTCATGTTTGTAACTAGCAGAGCTATTATATGGGCATGACAGTGGTTGAAAGGGAAAGTCTAAGGTCATGTATATTTCCAGAAGGAATGCTAAAAAATGTACCATGGGACTGTATAACATTGTGAAACATCATGTGAAATATGAATACGGGTAATATCGCATATGTAAGACTTTTTCTTTGAAACTCACAGGTGTATGTTAATGTTATGTCAATATCGGGCAAAAGAAATCAGTACTACATATTGTATGATTCCATTTATATAAAATGTAAATATAAATCAATTTATAAAGATGCAATTAGACTAGTGGTTATGTAGGGCTGGGGAAGGATAGAAGGATTGAGAGGTGTCTGCTAAGGAGTGTGGAGTTTTTCTTTATGGAGTAATAAGATTGTTCTAAAATTTTTTTGTGGTGATGAATGCACAACACTGATTAAAAGCCATTGATTGTACAGTTTGGATGAATTGTATGGTATGTGAATATATCTTAATAAAACTGCTTTTAAAAAGTCACATAAAAAAAAAAAAGTGAGGCCTAAATAACAAATGGCAGCGACTGATGTTTTGGGGCCATATGATGGAGTAGTGTTTAAGAAAATAGCCCCAAATTGATATTTCAGATTGCCTGGGTAGAGAAGTACAGATACAAATAAGTGATTTCTGGGATTTTGAGAACATATTATTTTGAGACCCGTGTTCTGAAAGTAGAAAATTATCGGGACCCTTACTCTTGCCTGTGTCTAGCACTGTGTCTAGTCCAGTGCTGGACAGATATGGAAGCCATCCATATTTGTGCAATTGTCCATTGCAAAATTTCCAGACTAATATCTATTTCCGTCTCCTGGTTTTGATCCTGTGCTGGATCACTGGATAGTCCTGATGTGAATCATGGTGGCATACACCATCACTTGGGAAGAGAGGGAGAACAATAGGATGGACGCCAGTATCCCTAGGTTATGGGAATCCCCTCCACTACCTCATCCCATGGCAAAGTTGGTTGCTTTGGGGGACAGGTAGCTTTGCTCTATTTTATGAACACAGGATACTCCCTTATTTTCATATTCCCTTACTACCAACATACATCCTAGAAGGGTCTGGGTGAGAGAAAAGGAGCAGTATGCGTTTCGCAATTCTACTCACCACCTAGAGGCAGACAGATGGAGACACCTGCACTTGTTTACCATCACCCTCCTTTAATCATGGGGCTAAACGTAAATGGCAAGAATTACCCTAGATGCCGGAAGCCATTACTACAAGGGACTCACTTCAAACTTTTCACAGCTTATTCATCTCCCTTGTAACCTCCTGCCCAAGTGCTATACCAACTGCAATTGCCTTCCTGCTCTAAGAAAATAATAAAATAGAATGCTTTCAAACATGCAGGTTCTACTGTGGGCAGTTTTTGTTCTTTTAATAGGCACGGTGAAAAGACTAGAAAAAATTTTTTTTTTCGGATAATTCACACTTATCTGGGAAGAGAGTAGGGACTTGAAACATGCTGAAAGGATGGCAAACATGGGACACCATATATGGCAAATTCAAAATCAACTGAGGAGCAGTAACCGCCTATTTTATAAAGCACTGTGCTCGGAACCCCAAAACAAGAACTTGAGTCTTGCTTTAAGGAGCTTTCAATTTGGTTGGAAAAGGACTGAGGGAAGGGAGGTATCGGGGAGGAGAACAAAGATATAGGGAGCACTGTGAATGTATCACACATCTTGCCTTCTCATGGCAGTTTTACAACACCCCAATATTCCCTCCATTTTATGGACAAGTCATACAAGGCAGAGAAGGCTGCCGCCTATTGAACAGGTCAGAGCTGACATTTGAAAGTATGTCTGTCTCTAAAGTCACCTGCATCCATGAGAGGAGGGTTAGGTGGAGAGAGGTTTAACTTGATTGCTACTTTAGCTTTTTATGTCAGCTCTGAGTATCCAAAGGATTATTTAGGGGATTTTAGAACATCTTAATTCTCCCCTTTCTTTAATAACTCCCATTTGATTGCCTAACATGTACCCCATGTTGAGCAAAATACGTTCCAAACCCTATTGCCAGATCTCACAACAAACTTAACAGACGAGAAATAAATATGCAGAGAAATTAAATCAAACAAAAAAATGTGGGGCCTTAATAAGTGGCAGAGCAGGGTTTTCTAATCTATCTTGGCTGACTTTTGACTAAACTTCTAATATGCACATGTATGTTGTGTGTGTCTAAAACCTTATTTCTATGTTCAAGGCCAGTGGAATAAGGGTG
The DNA here is from genome assembly GCA_029593785.1 of Cabassous unicinctus. NCBI lineage: Eukaryota > Metazoa > Chordata > Mammalia > Cingulata > Chlamyphoridae > Cabassous > Cabassous unicinctus. The sequence goes on along the minus strand of JAQZBX010003543.1, from coordinate 33,449 downwards.
AACACAGAAAAATCCTAACAATTCCCTCTCTGCATTCCTGGCTGTTCTCAAATGCTTTCCAGATGCCTTTCTGTAGCAGCAGTCTCATCAGTTTTCTTAAAGTTGATGAATAGCAAGTGTGCTCAGCACTCATGAAATATTTATTAATATTTTTTACTAAGATTTGAAGTTCAGCTTATTAGAATACACCACAGTATTTGCCAGCCCTAGAAGCTAAAGAGTACAGGGGTGGAGGAGGAGAACAAATTTTGGCTCCTGTCAACATTTTCCACTTTTCTATAATTCACACATATGCTAACAAGCAGCTGTGTTTAAAACAGGCTACCCTTGCCAGTAAGCCCTTCTAAGACTCTCTGTCCCACTCTTGGGTTATATATTATCCTCTCTCCCCCCAAATAGCCTCAGGATTATTGAAAAGGAAGGTTACCCAAGGGCATTTTGTAATTCCGTCCATCCCTCCCTCTGGTTCACAGCACAGTGACCCACGTGAATTCCTTTTCTTTAACAAGAGAAATGAAAGTATTTCTTCCATCAACCCAGATCTCAAGAGAACTTCTGAATTCAGGTTTCATGGTACAAGTCTGACTGCTAGAATCATTCCCAGGCCTACCTGGGAAGATGGCATTTGAAATGTATGCCGAGATCACTGTCTGACTTGAGAAAAGAAAGAACTGAAGCTCTTCCGCGTACAACCCTGGTCTGAAGTGTGGCTTAATGAAGATCTGCAGTGGTTGGCAAATGGCGGCAACAATATAAGGGAAACGAACTCAGGAACATTTCCTCCCAGGACAATCCAAGATATCCTTTAAACATGCCTGATGGTCCTCAGGCCTTTGTGGTAACCCTAGCACTTCCAAGAGAAACCTGGAAATACCTGGGCCAGGAGCTAGACAGACCTGACTTCAGATATGTCACCTTGGGTACATTCTTCAGCTGATCTGATGTCTGGATTTTCACTCAAAAGAGCTACTTCACATGGCTATTTTATAAGCTAATTACTTGATAAAATTTTGTAGAAGTTATACATAGTTTAAAAACTCAGACTGACTGACAAGAGGAAATCCTTTCCTCCCCTCCCTGTGGGGGGCAGTAGCTACAGTAGGAACACAGGCTCAGGCACAGCAGAGGCTTCCAGCAAGTGACGGCTTTATTGCTTGCATGACACAAAGGGTCCAAAAGAGAAGGAGAAAAGATCCCACCTTGGCAAGTTCCCAGGGATGCCCACTGTCCGGGTCAGGGTCGGTGGACAGCAGCTCCGCCTCTCTTCGCATCAGTGATGGGGGACACCTGCGATGAGTGCTGAGCTATTATATGCTCGGGGTGGGGGGCAGGTGACGACGGGACGCTGCCAATGAGCAAACTTTGTGCCCTGGCAAGCAGCTGGGACTGGTTGAGATTTAATGCCCCCCCCCCCACACACACACACACCCCGCCTGAGGTCTCTTGACAAATAGAAACATGCCCAACACCTGCTTGCAAACAAGCACAAATGGAGAGATACCAATCACCTGCACACAAACAAGCAAGAGGGGAAAAGGAGGGGTTAGGTGAGGGCTGGGAGATGGCCACTGAGTGTGTCTGTAACTTCCCCAGCATGCCCCACCCTTATTCCCACTCCCCAGAGGCTAGATCTTTCACCTCCTCTTATTTTGTCTTGTATTCACTGACATATCTATAAATAACAGGTTAAGCTGCTACCTCTTGCTTTTTCGATTTTAGATATAATCTTCTGACTTTTATTATCCTAGATGAGGATTTACCCATCTCAGATCCCATCCCCACTCTCCTTTCTAAAAAGTCTTTTACTATAGGGGAGTGGGTATAGCTTAGTGGTAGAGTGCCTACTTTGCATGGACAAGGTCCTGGGTTCAATTCCCAGTACCTCTTGAAAATAATAAAAGTTTTTACTATAAATTGTATCATTCTTAGGGGTGAGATTATTATTAAAAGTTTGCCATGTTATAGTTAGGTAAAAACTATTTACAGCTAATCCATGTAGCTTATTATAATTACATCTCCATTCTTGTATAACTTCTTTCCTGCAGTTAATAATTATTGCATTTTTAAATTACCTTATCACTAGTCATCCCACACTCTCTACTGGAAATGTAAGTCTCCTTTCATCTGGTCAAACACACTAGGGTACAGATGCATTCATTTTTTCGTCTTCTGCTCCAATTCAGAGTGGTCATTCTCTAGGCCTATGGCTTTGAGATCTTGTCTTGAGTATTGTCTTTGGATCATGTCATCCTCCTGGAGATTCTCTTCCCCTACCTACATTGGCTCTTAATGTCTTTATTTTCTTGGTTTATCTCTTATTTCACTTATTTTGGTGTAGCTAATCCACTAGCAGCTTCTTGTGGAAGGGTGCATAGGAGGTAAATTTTATAAGACTTTGAATATGAAAATGTATTTTACCCTATGTGATGATGTTAAGTAAATAATTCTAGGATGGAAATAAATTTCCCTCAGATTTTTGAAGGCATGTTCATTTCCTGGGTTGGTGTGGAGAAACCTATCATCATTCTGATTCTTACCATTTATATATAACCTGCTTTTTCTGATGTTTTTATTTATTTTTGTCAAAGCTTTAAGATCTTCTCATTGTCCTACTATTCTGTAATTACATGGTAATGTGCTTTGATGAGGGTCTTTTTATATCCATTGTGGATACTTACTGGACCCTTTTAGTCTGGAAGTTCATGTTCCCCATTTCTAGGGGTTTTCCTGAAGTATTTAATGATACGTTGCTCCCTTTTGGTTTTATTGTTTTCTGGATCCTGGAACTCCTCTGTTGATATTCAGCTCTAAAGTTCGTATGTTTTCTTTTCTATTTTCCATTTCTTTGTCCTTTTGGGTTCCAATTTCTGGAAGTTTTTCTCAAGTTCATCTTACAACACCTTACAACAAACACTTTTTAATTTCTAAAATCTTTCTTGGTTCTTGGAATATTATTATTTTTAGCCTCCTTTCTTATGGATTTTGATATTAATTAGTTTCTTTAGACTTGCTTTGGCACCTTGCATAGTTTTGTTTACTCTTTCTCTTTTTTGCCTGTTTCAGAAAATTTTATGTTAGAGGTTTTCTTCATATCAGCAGTTAGTTCATATTGAAGAACATATTCTGTGTGTGTGCACAAGTCTAGTTAATTGGAGAGCTTCTATGGGGAATTCTTGCTTGGCCATTTCATTACAGGGAACACCAAAAACTCTGCAATTTTTCAGTATTTTCTCTTGAATTGATGAATTTCCCTAGCAATGACCCCTCTCTGCCTATCCTTGCTGCCACCATTCTTCCAACTGGGTAGGAGGAGGGACTGGGGCTTCTCAGTTCAGAATACAGACTTTCACAAGTCCCAGCTTCCAGTATGGTAGTCCTTTTCTCAGCAGTGGCTGTCATCTCTGAGTCCAGAGCCCTTTTGGAATCAACCTGTCTGAAGAGTAATTCTTTAGAACCAGCATGAGTGAAGTGTAGTCATCCAATTCATAAGGTGAGTAGCGGGAGAGTTTAACTGTTTCGTATATTAAAGTTTTTCAATCAATCCTCCTGTTTTCAGAACCCACTTGTGCCTCCACTTCCATGGGTTCCTGGATCCTCCAGTCTCTGAGCCTTTCTGGAACTCTGCAGAGTAAATCCACTTATTTATGTGCCTCCCTTACTCTGTGCCCCAGTTTCTGCTAACTCTACTATTAAGTCAACTACCACTTATCCAGCTACTTCCAGCTTCTTAAATTTTGTGTGTCATCTTCTTTCCCATTCTCTTTGTCTAAGTGGATTTATACCTTTTAAAGAAAAGTCCCTTTATTGTCATTTTTTTGTATGTGGAAAAATACAGAAATAGGTATACTAAATCTCCCATGTTTAAGTGGAAGTTCCTCAAGTAATTATCATGAAAATTAGAAATAATATATAGAAACCACCAGCATAGTACCTGTTATAGCAAGTACTCAGAAGATAATATGTATGTATATACATGTGTAGCAGAGGGCTCACAGGGATTTAAATACAGAGATATAGGACAGCCTAGAAGTGTGGAACTGGAAGCAATCTTTGCATGAGGACTTAAAAGAAGTGTCCCGAGAAGAAAATGGAGGCTGGCATGCTTCAGTTATAAAGCCACAGAGTAGGAGGAAGCAGTGTTTTCAAACAGCATGGAATCTTCTCTTGCTATACTCTGCCTTGGCTCAGGCCCATAGATTCATGCCTACATCCTTGATAGAGAAATATTTGTAAGTAGGAATGTACCAGACTTTGGTTTTGGCTCAGTATTGGACCCCATAGTCTGTTATTCTGCTTCAGCCTTCAGAAAGCCCCCTTCAACATCATTTCTGGCATCCCTGTCACCAATGATCATGTGATTATGTATCCAGTCATTGTAATAGCATCAGATACATAAACGAGGCATGTAATGAAAAATAGTGTTAATATTGGTGCATTTAAATAAAGGCAAGCATTCTAATTAGATCTTGGCATGAAAATCTTCTTAGGTGCTTTATAAGTTGAAATTCTGGGGAATTGTGGGAAGATGGCATAGCACTAACAGGCAGAGTTCAGTGCACTCACATAATTAATGGAGAAAGAGCCAAAAGCTGTCTGAGGGACCTGCTTTGGGGGTCAGCAGACCAGGACAGTGCTACACAACTCCCAGGACGGTGAAGGACAGAGATGAAGAAGCCGAAACAACAAACATGAGTAACCAAACACCTGTGGCAGCCAGGAAGGGATCCCCTCTCCCACCCCCAAAATACTAAGCTGAGGTAAAATCCCTGGCTCACTGCAGCTGACTGAGAGGGGAACAGACACTTTCTTCCCTGTTAGCTGTTCCCATGGAAAAGGGAGGTAAAGTGGGGGGCGCTTTTTTTCAGTGAATTCGACCACAGTGCCTGCATTGAATCTCTGCTCTGGAGATTCAGCACAGGAACCCAGGAAAGCCCAAATTGAAACAACCCTGTGGAAAGGTGTGCTGACCAGCCCCATCTGCTGGCCAGTCTGGAAATTGCATAGATAAAAACTATCTGTATCCTAACCCCTGGGAGAAAATCTGAGCCCCACTAGTGAGTTCCTGGCCCAATTTTGATAACTTAAGCCAGGAATTTTTAAAGACTTAGAATAAGTTGAACCAAATATCAGAGAAGAGCTATGAAAAAAAATAGGCAAGAGAGAGAAATTGACTGTCAGAGTAAATTCACCAACATATTCAGATGCCTAGACATCAGCAAAAAATTACAAGCCATACTAGGAAATAGGAAGAGATGGCCCAGCCAAAGGAACTAACCAAATACCCTGAAGAAATACAGTACTTAATACAATTAATCAGTGATAACCATACAACTCTCCTAAATCACTTCAAAGAATTGAAAGAAAATATGACTAAAGAAATAAAGGATATCAAGAAGATACTGGGTGAGCATAAAGAACAATTTGAAAGCCTGCAATGAAAAGTAACAGACCTATGGGAATGAAAGATACAATGGACAAGATTAAAAATACGTTAGAATCCAACAACCTCCTTCTATGTTTTATATGTTTAAATTCTAATGGTCAGTGGAAATACACATGAATTATTCCAATGGTAAACTGGTTCAATTAATGATGATTGTGAACACTGCTGATTTTATATGCAGAAACAATGGAGATCTCTCAAATCGGAGAGATCTTTTAAAAAAGGAAATATTCTGACAGTTAATATGACTCTTAAAAGATTAAGTAACTTAAATTAACTAAGTCACTTTTGGTAGAACATTTGTGAACCTTTACAAACCAATAAATGTCATTAAGATTTTTAGTAAAACTACAGTGCTGAATCATAAAGACTGGATTAAATCATTAAAAAATTTTTTTTTAATTAAAAAATACACTAGAGGCACATAAGAGCAGATTTGAAATGCTTGAAGACAGAATTAGTGATTTTGAAGACAAAATATCTGAACTGGAAAAGACAGGAGAACAGAAAGAGAAGAGAATGGAAAAAATGGAACAGGGTCTCAGGAAATTGAATGGCAGTGCGAGACACACAAACATTCGCATTATCAGTGTCCCAGAAGGAGAAGAAAATGGAAAAGGGGCAGAAAGAATACTTGAGGAAATAATGACCGAAAATTTCTCAACCCTTGTGAAAGACATAAATATCAATATCCAAGAAGGGCAAAACACCTCAAACAGAATAAATTCAATTAGACCTACCCTGAGACACTTATTATTCAGAATGTCAAATATCAGAGATAAAGAGAGGATTCTGAAAGCAGCAAGAGAAAAGCAAAGCATCACATACCAGGGAAACTTGTTAAGATTAAGTACCAACCTCTCATCAGAAATAATGGAGGTGAGAAGAAAAGTGGTATGATGTATTTAAAGTACTAAAAGAGAAAAACTGCCAGTGAAGAATTCTGTATCTGGCAAAACCATCCTTCAAAAATGAGGGTGCATTTAAAATCTTCATAGACAAACAAAAACTGATAGAATTTGTTACCAAAAGACCAGAATTACAAGAGATACTAAAGGGAGTGCTGCAGCCTGAAAGGAAAAAACAAGGGCAAGAGTTTTGGAGAAGAGCTTAGAAATGTTGAAATTCTAGTAGTCAGCGGATGAATAAATGTATATGTATTATATAAAAAGTAAAATGTTCCAACAAGTAATACTTATGTAAGCTGTTAATCTACAGAACTATTAATAAGAATGTTCAAATCACTAAATTGGGAAATAGATTGACAACAGAAATATTAAAGAGAAGATTAGCTGGATAACTAATATAAAAAAATAATATAATTGCTGAGTCAATAACAGTTTATATAAATTTAATTAATAGGATGAGATCATAATTCTCATAACTGTTTGGTATACTAGTTTTTGTAATACTCAACTAAATAATCTTAAATAACTGTTTTTTTAAAGGAGGTTGTGGGGATTGAACCTGGGAACTCATACATGTGAAGCAGGCACTCAACCATTCTGTTTAAATAACTACACCTGCTTGCTTAAATAACTATATTTTGATTTTAATTATTTAAATTCCATTAAGCTATAAATGTTTTCAAGAAAAAAATGGAAATTATTTACCTCACTGAGGTTGAATTAAAAGCAGAATGTTGGGACCTACCACATGGGAGGTCCTGGATTCAGATCCCTGTGCCTCCTAAAGAAGACAAGCAAGACAACGAGATGGTGTGGCAAGCTAACGCAATGGGATGGTGCAATGAGGAAACACAATGAGAGACACAACAAACAGGGAGCAGAGGTGGCTCGAGTGATTGGGTGTCTCCCTCCCACATGGGAGGTCCCGGGTTTGGTTCCTGGTGCCTCCTAAAAAGAAGACACAGAGAGCAGTGAGTGCAAACAATGGGGGTGGGGTGGGGAATAAATAAATCTTTTTTTAAAAAGAAATATTGTTTGAGAAAATTGAGGTAGTAGAACATTTTTTTCATACAAATCAGACTTCATAGCTCACTCTTTTCAAGAAGGTTTTAAGAAGACAATTCCTTGCAGTTTAAATTTTTGGAGACTAAGTGTTTGAATAAAAAGCTTGCCAAAAATGATTGCTGCAAACTACCACACATTTTTTCTTTAGTTGAAAATTAAGGGTTTTATTTGTCTAAATTACATGTAATGGATGCAAAGTTTCTTCTAGAAAATATGGAAAGAGATTTTCTTGAGTTACATTTTGCTGTGCCCCAAAAGGTCAGTTATATTTTTAAATATGCCAGGTGAAAACAAGTAACTGTTGCGAACAAGTAACTTGCGATAGTGACCAAAGGAACAATCTGGCAGCTGACTATCCTGAGCAATTATTGTTCCCACACTATCAAGTTAAACTTTTTAAAATGTTACACTATTTTAAAAATAAACATTTAAAAATTACCATACAGATTTAACTTTTTTCTTTTCATGCACAGTTCTACAAATTTTTACACACGTATAGATTTCAATCACCACTAGAATCACCTTATGGAATGGTTCTACTGCTCCAAAACTCCCTTGTGCTATGTTTTAGAGACACTCCCTTTCCCAACTCCATTAACACCTGGCAACACTGGTCAATTCTACATTCCGATCTATCTTTTGGGAAGGTTATATAAATGGAATCATATATTATAATCACTTTTAAAGTACAATTTCAGATTTATTCTTGTATCCCATAAGTTCATTTTATGATGGTAATATTGGTCTTAGCTTCAGCTTAATGAAACAAGGCCTTTTGACATATGGCCAAAATGTGTGTTCTGTATACCTTATTGGGAATAGAATCCTACCCTCCACAAAAGGCATGTATGGCAGTTTGATATTATTTATGAATTCCAAAAAGATGTATTATGTTTGTAAACTGGTCTGTTCCTCTGACTGCAATACCCCTTTGTATTAAATTCAGAGGTTTCACTTTTGCTTTATTAGTCAAGATTAGGGCTTTGATTTGACCACGTCATTAGGGCGACTTAGTTTGAGTCCCCACCCCCTTGGTGGACTATATAAACGGATACTCAGTCAAGAAGCCAGAAGAAGTAGATACACAGAGAAGATACACAGAGGATTTTACGGCCCCAGGAAGAGAGATGAGACTGCTAGTTTACAGCTGACCTTGTAAAGAGAACAGAGCAGCTGAGTCCGGAAAGAAACAAGCCCCAGAGGAAG